>JARPSG010000490.1:5000-7500 GCA_029955605.1 Quercus engelmannii | reverse complement strand
AATATGGAATCATAGTCTAAAAAAGAAAATATAATCATGATCTAAAAGAAACGTATCCATTAGAAACATAGTATAAAAAAAATGGATCGATTGATTCGTTCTAATTCATTGATTAAATCTTCTGGTATAAATATTGTAATGTAATAAAGAATAAATATTGGAAAAAGACGTGACTTCGCAAAAATGAATAGATATCTATTTTTTTAACAGTTTTCACAAAAAATGTATCCCCCCCCCTTGCCCTTGAAGGAAGGCTTTTTCTTTGCTGAAACGTTTTCTATATTTTTATAGTTAGAATCGACGCTGCATACCTATTCAAAAATAGAATATGAAATGACTCACTATTCACCCGGTTTTGGGGCCATAATCATTATGTAGGAAAGATGGCCGAGTGGTTGAAGGCGTAGCATTGGAACTGCTATGTAGGCTTTTGTTTACCGAGGGTTCGAATCCCTCTCTTTCCGTACCTTTCAACCAATTCACCGATCTTATTGACAGCAATGGATCAAAGCAAATAACAATGGATACCATTATTCCTTAGACCTTTCTTTGATTTTGATATAGATTCCTTATTCCTAATTTCTTTAGTACGGAAAATACTGTAAAGAGTGGACAACAGGGAATGCAAATTTCCCTACCGATCCGTGATCCATGAATGGGGGAAAGATCCCCATATCAAATTCCTTACTTTTGTCGGTCTTTTTGCTTAGGCGAAAGGGGGAAAAGGTGTCCGAACCCTTGTTGTTTTATTTTAATTAGGTTTAAGTCTGACGAGAATAATATTCTACAACTAGCAATTCATTTATTTTCAAACCGACCCATTTACTATCTATTATTTGATTGACTAATCCTTTATATTGGAATGGGTGAAAAGTCAAATGTTTTGGTAATTCCTCATCACGAGGGGATGAATCAAGACAATTTTGAATCAGAGCTCTAGATTTTTGTTCATCCCTCGCTGTAATAATATCTTGGGGTTTGCAGCGATAACTTGGTATATCTACTATACGACCATTAACTAAAATATGTCTATGGTTAACTAATTGGCGGGCTTGGGGAATAGTCGAGGCCATACCCAATCGAAAAAGGATGTTATCCAAACGCATTTCAAGTAATTGTAGTAAAACCCGACCCGTTGACCCTTTGGCTTTTCCGGCAATACGAACGTATTTAAGTAATTGTCGTTCTGTAAGACCATAATGAAAACGCAATTTTTGTTTTTCTTCTAAACGAATACGATATTGAGATTTTTTACTGGAACGTGATTGGTTTCTAAGATCGCTTCCGGCTTTAGGCCTTTTACTAGTTAGTCCCGGTAAAGCCCCCAGACGTCGTATTTTTTTGAAACGAGGCCCTCTGTAACGCGACATAAAGACTCCTTATTTTATTGAAATTTCATAAACTTAAATTAAAACTAAACTAAATGATAAATGAAGCGACATCCCCTAGAGTATTTACCACAAAGCATAATTAGATGAATTGGATAAATATCCGGACCGTATTGGATTTGTATATTTATAAAAAAAAAATTAAAGGTTCTTTTCGTGATTTGTTATACAGGGATCTAGCTCCTCTAATTTTTTATTTAGAATTTTAAGTTCCTACGACATAGTAGATCGGTGACTCTTGGAAAAAGGGGTACGAAGCTTTTTCAATATTCTTTGATTTCACAATATCAATTATGTAAAAAAATAAAAAAAATAAAGAAAAGCCTGCTATCGGAATCGAACCGATGACCAGCGCATTACAAATGCGATGCTCTAACCTCTGAGCTAAGCGGGCTCGCATAACAAAAATTGTACATACATAGGAATTTAGTAAACTACTGGGATCTTAGCTATTAATTGTTCATTCTTAGTTTTCATACCATAATTAATATGAATATAGAATAGAATTTCAAATAAATATTAAATAGTTGAATGAATATATTCTCGAACATAACGATTAATATTCGAAATGGAATCTAATTAGATTAGAATCTTATTCTACACATTCTAATCTTACTTATTTATTCTAATTCTAGATAGATTCTAATTTGAAATAATTCTAATTCTAAATAGTTAGATCAATTAGAAATTAATAGAATAATATAATAAGAAATTTATTAATATAAATTTCTTTTTTTTAGTCATTTTTAGTTATGTTATAGAGGGTCCGCCTTAACTTAAGGAAATTAAAAAAGTAAAGGCTACGAATAAAAAAAAATGAAAAAGAGAAGGCCGTAATCCAAATCATAATGAAAGATTCCTCCGCTTTCGTTCGGAAAGATAAAACAAAAAAAAAAGAATCGACCGTTCGAGTATCTCAAATTACACGATAAAAATGATATAAAAGAAAGAGGGGCATACATAATCTATATTGGTATAGATAATATATATCTATATTGAATTGCGGATACAGAAATGATAGAATCATTTCTGATTGGATCAACTCTGGATCTTCGATAGAGATGAAATGAGATAAACAATAAAAAAATAGGAGTAAACACTTTTCGATATAG
>JARPSG010000049.1:0-190510 GCA_029955605.1 Quercus engelmannii | reverse complement strand
GGTACGAGTTTTTTTTTTTTTTTTTTTTCTTTTCTGAAGAATATTGCATTTCTTTCCTGGAACTGTTAAGGTACTATCTGTAAGTTGTCATGCACACATGCCGACATTTGATTCAAGTCAAAATTCATGACCAATCGGACCCGGGGGCATTTTCGTACAAAATAGGTACGAGTTTTTTTTTCTTTTCTGAAGAATATTGCATTTCTTTCCTGGACCTGTTAAGGTACTATCTGTAAGTTGTCATGCACACATGCCGACATTTGATTCAAGTCAAAATTCATGACCAATCGGACCCGGGGCATTTTCGTACAAAATCGGTACGAGTTTTTTTTTTTTTTTTCCTTTTCTGAAGAATATTGCATTTCTTTCCTGGAACTGTTAAGGTACTATCTGTAAGTTGTCATGCACACATGCCGACATTTGATTCAAGTCAAAATTCATGACCAATCGGACCCGGGGGAGCATTTTCGTACAAAATCGGTACGAGTTTTTTTTTTTTTTTTTTCTTTTCTGAAGAATATTGCATTTCTTTCCTGGACCTGTTAAGGTACTATCTGTAAGTTGTCATGCAACATGCCGACATTTGATTCAAGTCAAAATTCATGACCAATCGGACCCGGGGGCATTTTCGTACAAAATCGGTACGAGTTTTTTTTTTTTTTTTTTTCTTTTCTGAAGAATATTGCATTTCTTTCCTGGAACTGTTAAGGTACTATCTGCAAGTTGTCATGCACACATGCCGACTTTTGATTCAAGTCAAAATTCATGACCAATCGGACCCGGGGGCATTTTCGTACAAAATCGGTACGAGTTTTTTTTTTTTTTTTTTTCTTTTCTGAAGATATTGCATTTCTTTCCTGGACCTGTTAAGGTACTATCTGCAAGTTGTCATGCACACATGCCGACATTTGCTTCAAGTCAAAATTCATGACCAATCGGACCCGGGGGCATTTTCGTACAAAATCGGTACAGTTTTTTTTTTTTTTTTTTTCTTTTCTGAAGAATATTGCATTTTCTTTCCTGGAACTGTTAAGGTACTATCTGTAGTTGTCATGCACACATGCCGACATTTGATTCAAGTCAAAATTCATGAACAATCGGGACCCGGGAGCATTTTCGTACAAAATCGGTACGAGTTTTTTTTTTTTTTTTTTCTTTTCTGAAGAATATTGCATTTCTTTCCTGGAACTGTTAAGGTACTATCTGCAAGTTGTCATGCACACACTGCCGACATTTGCTTCAAGTCAAAATTCATGACCAATCGGACCCGGGAGCATTTTCGTACAAAATCGGTACGAGTTTTTTTTTTTTTTTTTTCCTTTTCTGAAGAATATTGCATTTCTTTCCTGGAACTGTTAAGGTACTATCTGTAAGTTGTCATGCACACATGCCGACATTTGATTCAAGTCAAAATTCATGACCAATCGGACCGGGGAGCATTTTCGTACAAAATCGGTACGAGTTTTTTTTTTTTTTTTCTTTTCTGAAGAATATTGCATTTCTTTCCTGGACCTGTTAAGGTACTATCTGTAAGTTGTCATGCACACATGCCGACATTTGATTCAAGTCAAAATTCATGACCAATCGGACCCGGGAGCATTTTCGTACAAAATCGGTACGAGTTTTTTTTTTTTTTTTTTTTCTTTTCTGAAGAATATTGCATTTCTTTCCTGGAACTGTTAAGGTACTATCTGCAAGTTGTCATGCACACATGCCGACTTTTGATTCAAGTCAAAATTCATGACCAATCGGACCCGGGAGCATTTTCGTACAAAATCGGTACGAGTTTTTTTTTTTTTTTTTTCTTTTCTGAAGAATATTGCATTTCTTTCCTGGAACTGTTAAGGTACTATCTGCAAGTTGTCATGCACACATGCCGACATTTGCTTCAAGTCAAAATTCATGACCAATCGGACCCGGGAGCATTTTCGTACAAAAATCGGTACGAGTTTTTTTTTTTTTTTTTTCTTTTCTGAAGAATATTGCATTTCTTTCCTGGACCTGTTAAGGTACTATCTGTAAGTTGTCATGCACACATGCCGACATTTGATTCAAGTCAAAATTCATGACCAATCGGACCCGGGAGCATTTTCGTACAAAATCGGTACGAGTTTTTTTTTTTTTTTTTTTTCTTTTCTGAAGAATATTGCATTTCTTTCCTGGAACTGTTAAGGTACTATCTGTAAGTTGTCATGCACACATGCCGACATTTGATTCAAGTCAAAATTCATGACCAATCGGACCCGGGGGCATTTTCGTACAAAATAGGTACGAGTTTTTTTTCTTTTCTGAAGAATATTGCATTTCTTTCCTGGACCTGTTAAGGTACTATCTGTAAGTTGTCATGCACACATGCCGACATTTGATTCAAGTCAAAATTCATGACCAATCGGACCCGGGGGCATTTTCGTACAAAATCGGTACGAGTTTTTTTTTTTTTTTTTCCTTTTCTGAAGAATATTGCATTTCTTTCCTGGACTGTTAAGGTACTATCTGTAAGTTGTCATGCACACATGCCGACATTTGATTCAAGTCAAAATTCATGACCAATCGGACCCGGGAGCATTTTCGTACAAAATCGGTACGAGTTTTTTTTTTTTTTTTTTCTTTTCTGAAGAATATTGCATTTCTTTCCTGGACCTGTTAAGGTACTATCTGTAAGTTGTCATGCACACATGCCGACATTTGATTCAAGTCAAAATTCATGACCAATCGGACCCGGGGGCATTTTCGTACAAAATCGGTACGAGTTTTTTTTTTTTTTTTTTTCTTTTCTGAAGAATATTGCATTTCTTTCCTGGGAACTGTTAAGGTACTATCTGCAAGTTGTCATGCACACATGCCGACATTTGCTTCAAGTCAAAATTCATGACCAATCGGACCCGGGGGCATTTTCGTACAAAATCGGTACGAGTTTTTTTTTTTTTTTTTCTTTTCTGAAGAATATTGCATTTCTTTCCTGGAACTGTTAAGGTACTATCTGTAAGTTGTCATGCACACATGCCGACATTTGATTCAAGTCAAAATTCATGACCAATCGGACCCGGGAGCATTTTCGTACAAAATCGGTACGAGTTTTTTTTTTTTTTTTTTTTCTTTTCTGAAGAATATTGCATTTCTTTCCTGGACCTGTTAAGGTACTATCTGTAAGTTGTCATGCACACATGCCGACATTTGATTCAAGTCAAAATTCATGACCAATCGGACCCGGGAGCATTTTCGTACAAAATCGGTACGAGTTTTTTTTTTTTTTTTTCTTTTCTGAAGAATATTGCATTTCTTTCCTGGAACTGTTAAGGTACTATCTGCAAGTTGTCATGCACACATGCCGACTTTTGATTCAAGTCAAAATTCATGACCAATCGGACCCGGGGGCATTTTCGTACAAAATCGGTACGAGTTTTTTTTTTTTTTTTTTTTCTTTTCTGAAGAATATTGCATTTCTTTCCTGGACCTGTTAAGGTACTATCTGCAAGTTGTCATGCACACATGCCGACATTTGCTTCAAGTCAAAATTCATGACCAATCGGACCCGGGGGCATTTTCGTACAAAATCGGTACGAGTTTTTTTTTTTTTTTTTTCTTTTCTGAAGAATATTGCATTTCTTTCCTGGAACTGTTAAGGTACTATCTGTAAGTTGTCATGCACACATGCCGACATTTGATTCAAGTCAAAATTCATGACCAATCGGACCCGGGAGCATTTTCGTACAAAATCGGTACGAGTTTTTTTTTTTTTTTTTTCTTTTCTGAAGAATATTGCATTTCTTTCCTGGAACTGTTAAGGTACTATCTGCAAGTTGTCATGCACACATGCCGACATTTGCTTCAAGTCAAAATTCATGACCAATCGGACCCGGGAGCATTTTCGTACAAAATCGGTACGAGTTTTTTTTTTTTTTTTTCCTTTTCTGAAGAATATTGCATTTCTTTCCTGGAACTGTTAAGGTACTATCTGTAAGTTGTCATGCACACATGCCGACATTTGATTCAAGTCAAAATTCATGACCAATCGGACCCGGGAGCATTTTCGTACAAAATCGGTACGAGTTTTTTTTTTTTTTTTTTTCTTTTCTGAAGAATATTGCATTTCTTTCCTGGACCTGTTAAGGTACTATCTGTAAGTTGTCATGCACACATGCCGACATTTGATTCAAGTCAAAATTCATGACCAATCGGACCCGGGAGCATTTTCGTACAAAATCGGTACGAGTTTTTTTTTTTTTTTTTTTTCTTTTCTGAAGAATATTGCATTTCTTTCCTGGAACTGTTAAGGTACTATCTGCAAGTTGTCATGCACACATGCCGACTTTTGATTCAAGTCAAAATTCATGACCAATCGGACCCGGGAGCATTTTCGTACAAAATCGGTACGAGTTTTTTTTTTTTTTTTTTCTTTTCTGAAGAATATTGCATTTCTTTCCTGGAACTGTTAAGGTACTATCTGCAAGTTGTCATGCACACATGCCGACATTTGCTTCAAGTCAAAATTCATGACCAATCGGACCCGGGAGCATTTTCGTACAAAATCGGTACGAGTTTTTTTTTTTTTTTTTTCTTTTCTGAAGAATATTGCATTTCTTTCCTGGACCTGTTAAGGTACTATCTGTAAGTTGTCATGCACACATGCCGACATTTGATTCAAGTCAAAATTCATGACCAATCGGACCCGGGAGCATTTTCGTACAAAATCGGTACGAGTTTTTTTTTTTTTTTTTTTCTTTTCTGAAGAATATTGCATTTCTTTCCTGGAACTGTTAAGGTACTATCTGTAAGTTGTCATGCACACATGCCGACATTTGATTCAAGTCAAAATTCATGACCAATCGGACCCGGGGGCATTTTCGTACAAAATAGGTACGAGTTTTTTTTCTTTTCTGAAGAATATTGCATTTCTTTCCTGGACCTGTTAAGGTACTATCTGTAAGTTGTCATGCACACATGCCGACATTTGATTCAAGTCAAAATTCATGACCAATCGGACCCGGGGGCATTTTCGTACAAAATCGGTACGAGTTTTTTTTTTTTTTTTTTCCTTTTCTGAAGAATATTGCATTTCTTTCCTGGAACTGTTAAGGTACTATCTGTAAGTTGTCATGCACACATGCCGACATTTGATTCAAGTCAAAATTCATGACCAATCGGACCCGGGAGCATTTTCGTACAAAATCGGTACGAGTTTTTTTTTTTTTTTTTTCTTTTCTGAAGAATATTGCATTTCTTTCCTGGACCTGTTAAGGTACTATCTGTAAGTTGTCATGCACACATGCCGACATTTGATTCAAGTCAAAATTCATGACCAATCGGACCCGGGGGCATTTTCGTACAAAATCGGTACGAGTTTTTTTTTTTTTTTTTTTCTTTTCTGAAGAATATTGCATTTCTTTCCTGGAACTGTTAAGGTACTATCTGCAAGTTGTCATGCACACATGCCGACATTTGCTTCAAGTCAAAATTCATGACCAATCGGACCCGGGGGCATTTTCGTACAAAATCGGTACGAGTTTTTTTTTTTTTTTTTCTTTTCTGAAGAATATTGCATTTCTTTCCTGGAACTGTTAAGGTACTATCTGCAAGTTGTCATGCACACATGCCGACATTTGCTTCAAGTCAAAATTCATGACCAATCGGACCCGGGGGCATTTTCGTACAAAATCGGTACGAGTTTTTTTTTTTTTTTTTTTCTTTTCTGAAGAATATTGCATTTCTTTCCTGGAACTGTTAAGGTACTATCTGTAAGTTGTCATGCACACATGCCGACATTTGATTCAAGTCAAAATTCATGACCAATCGGACCCGGGGGCATTTTCGTACAAAATCGGTACGAGTTTTTTTTTTTTTTTTTTTCTTTTCTGAAGAATATTGCATTTCTTTCCTGGAACTGTTAAGGTACTATCTGCAAGTTGTCATGCACACATGCCGACATTTGCTTCAAGTCAAAATTCATGACCAATCGGACCCGGGGGCATTTTCGTACAAAATCGGTACGAGTTTTTTTTTTTTTTTTTTCTTTTCTGAAGAATATTGCATTTCTTTCCTGGAACTGTTAAGGTACTATCTGTAAGTTGTCATGCACACATGCCGACATTTGATTCAAGTCAAAATTCATGACCAATCGGACCCGGGAGCATTTTCGTACAAAATCGGTACGAGTTTTTTTTTTTTTTTTTTTTCTTTTCTGAAGAATATTGCATTTCTTTCCTGGAACTGTTAAGGTACTATCTGCAAGTTGTCATGCACACATGCCGACTTTTGATTCAAGTCAAAATTCATGACCAATCGGACCCGGGGGCATTTTCGTACAAAATCGGTACGAGTTTTTTTTTTTTTTTTTTTTCTTTTCTGAAGAATATTGCATTTCTTTCCTGGAACTGTTAAGGTACTATCTGCAAGTTGTCATGCACACATGCCGACATTTGCTTCAAGTCAAAATTCATGACCAATCGGACCCGGGAGCATTTTCGTACAAAATCGGTACGAGTTTTTTTTTTTTTTTTTCCTTTTCTGAAGAATATTGCATTTCTTTCCTGGAACTGTTAAGGTACTATCTGTAAGTTGTCATGCACACATGCCGACATTTGATTCAAGTCAAAATTCATGACCAATCGGACCCGGGAGCATTTTCGTACAAAATCGGTACGAGTTTTTTTTTTTTTTTTTTTCTTTTCTGAAGAATATTGCATTTCTTTCCTGGACCTGTTAAGGTACTATCTGTAAGTTGTCATGCACACATGCCGACATTTGATTCAAGTCAAAATTCATGACCAATCGGACCCGGGAGCATTTTCGTACAAAATCGGTACGAGTTTTTTTTTTTTTTTTTTTTCTTTTCTGAAGAATATTGCATTTCTTTCCTGGAACTGTTAAGGTACTATCTGCAAGTTGTCATGCACACATGCCGACTTTTGATTCAAGTCAAAATTCATGACCAATCGGACCCGGGAGCATTTTCGTACAAAATCGGTACGAGTTTTTTTTTTTTTTTTTTCTTTTCTGAAGAATATTGCATTTCTTTCCTGGAACTGTTAAGGTACTATCTGCAAGTTGTCATGCACACATGCCGACATTTGCTTCAAGTCAAAATTCATGACCAATCGGACCCGGGAGCATTTTCGTACAAAATCGGTACGAGTTTTTTTTTTTTTTTTTTCTTTTCTGAAGAATATTGCATTTCTTTCCTGGACCTGTTAAGGTACTATCTGTAAGTTGTCATGCACACATGCCGACATTTGATTCAAGTCAAAATTCATGACCAATCGGACCCGGGAGCATTTTCGTACAAAATCGGTACGAGTTTTTTTTTTTTTTTTTTTCTTTTCTGAAGAATATTGCATTTCTTTCCTGGAACTGTTAAGGTACTATCTGTAAGTTGTCATGCACACATGCCGACATTTGATTCAAGTCAAAATTCATGACCAATCGGACCCGGGGGCATTTTCGTACAAAATAGGTACGAGTTTTTTTTCTTTTCTGAAGAATATTGCATTTCTTTCCTGGACCTGTTAAGGTACTATCTGTAAGTTGTCATGCACACATGCCGACATTTGATTCAAGTCAAAATTCATGACCAATCGGACCCGGGGGCATTTTCGTACAAAATCGGTACGAGTTTTTTTTTTTTTTTTTCCTTTTCTGAAGAATATTGCATTTCTTTCCTGGAACTGTTAAGGTACTATCTGTAAGTTGTCATGCACACATGCCGACATTTGATTCAAGTCAAAATTCATGACCAATCGGACCCGGGAGCATTTTCGTACAAAATCGGTACGAGTTTTTTTTTTTTTTTTTTCTTTTCTGAAGAATATTGCATTTCTTTCCTGGACCTGTTAAGGTACTATCTGTAAGTTGTCATGCACACATGCCGACATTTGATTCAAGTCAAAATTCATGACCAATCGGACCCGGGGGCATTTTCGTACAAAATCGGTACGAGTTTTTTTTTTTTTTTTTTTCTTTTCTGAAGAATATTGCATTTCTTTCCTGGAACTGTTAAGGTACTATCTGCAAGTTGTCATGCACACATGCCGACATTTGCTTCAAGTCAAAATTCATGACCAATCGGACCCGGGGGCATTTTCGTACAAAATCGGTACGAGTTTTTTTTTTTTTTTTTTCTTTTCTGAAGAATATTGCATTTCTTTCCTGGAACTGTTAAGGTACTATCTGCAAGTTGTCATGCACACATGCCGACATTTGCTTCAAGTCAAAATTCATGACCAATCGGACCCGGGGGCATTTTCGTACAAAATCGGTACGAGTTTTTTTTTTTTTTTTTTCTTTTCTGAAGAATATTGCATTTCTTTCCTGGAACTGTTAAGGTACTATCTGTAAGTTGTCATGCACACATGCCGACATTTGATTCAAGTCAAAATTCATGACCAATCGGACCCGGGGGCATTTTCGTACAAAATCGGTACGAGTTTTTTTTTTTTTTTTTTTCTTTTCTGAAGAATATTGCATTTCTTTCCTGGAACTGTTAAGGTACTATCTGCAAGTTGTCATGCACACATGCCGACATTTGCTTCAAGTCAAAATTCATGACCAATCGGACCCGGGGGCATTTTCGTACAAAATCGGTACGAGTTTTTTTTTTTTTTTTTTCTTTTCTGAAGAATATTGCATTTCTTTCCTGGAACTGTTAAGGTACTATCTGTAAGTTGTCATGCACACATGCCGACATTTGATTCAAGTCAAAATTCATGACCAATCGGACCCGGGAGCATTTTCGTACAAAATCGGTACGAGTTTTTTTTTTTTTTTTTTTTCTTTTCTGAAGAATATTGCATTTCTTTCCTGGAACTGTTAAGGTACTATCTGCAAGTTGTCATGCACACATGCCGACTTTTGATTCAAGTCAAAATTCATGACCAATCGGACCCGGGGGCATTTTCGTACAAAATCGGTACGAGTTTTTTTTTTTTTTTTTTTTCTTTTCTGAAGAATATTGCATTTCTTTCCTGGAACTGTTAAGGTACTATCTGCAAGTTGTCATGCACACATGCCGACATTTGCTTCAAGTCAAAATTCATGACCAATCGGACCCGGGAGCATTTTCGTACAAAATCGGTACGAGTTTTTTTTTTTTTTTTTCCTTTTCTGAAGAATATTGCATTTCTTTCCTGGAACTGTTAAGGTACTATCTGTAAGTTGTCATGCACACATGCCGACATTTGATTCAAGTCAAAATTCATGACCAATCGGACCCGGGAGCATTTTCGTACAAAATCGGTACGAGTTTTTTTTTTTTTTTTTTCTTTTCTGAAGAATATTGCATTTCTTTCCTGGACCTGTTAAGGTACTATCTGTAAGTTGTCATGCACACATGCCGACATTTGATTCAAGTCAAAATTCATGACCAATCGGACCCGGGAGCATTTTCGTACAAAATCGGTACGAGTTTTTTTTTTTTTTTTTTTTCTTTTCTGAAGAATATTGCATTTCTTTCCTGGAACTGTTAAGGTACTATCTGCAAGTTGTCATGCACACATGCCGACTTTTGATTCAAGTCAAAATTCATGACCAATCGGACCCGGGAGCATTTTCGTACAAAATCGGTACGAGTTTTTTTTTTTTTTTTTTCTTTTCTGAAGAATATTGCATTTCTTTCCTGGAACTGTTAAGGTACTATCTGCAAGTTGTCATGCACACATGCCGACATTTGCTTCAAGTCAAAATTCATGACCAATCGGACCCGGGAGCATTTTCGTACAAAATCGGTACGAGTTTTTTTTTTTTTTTTTTCTTTTCTGAAGAATATTGCATTTCTTTCCTGGACCTGTTAAGGTACTATCTGTAAGTTGTCATGCACACATGCCGACATTTGATTCAAGTCAAAATTCATGACCAATCGGACCCGGGAGCATTTTCGTACAAAATCGGTACGAGTTTTTTTTTTTTTTTTTTTCTTTTCTGAAGAATATTGCATTTCTTTCCTGGAACTGTTAAGGTACTATCTGTAAGTTGTCATGCACACATGCCGACATTTGATTCAAGTCAAAATTCATGACCAATCGGACCCGGGGGCATTTTCGTACAAAATAGGTACGAGTTTTTTTTCTTTTCTGAAGAATATTGCATTTCTTTCCTGGACCTGTTAAGGTACTATCTGTAAGTTGTCATGCACACATGCCGACATTTGATTCAAGTCAAAATTCATGACCAATCGGACCCGGGGGCATTTTCGTACAAAATCGGTACGAGTTTTTTTTTTTTTTTTTCCTTTTCTGAAGAATATTGCATTTCTTTCCTGGAACTGTTAAGGTACTATCTGTAAGTTGTCATGCACACATGCCGACATTTGATTCAAGTCAAAATTCATGACCAATCGGACCCGGGAGCATTTTCGTACAAAATCGGTACGAGTTTTTTTTTTTTTTTTTTCTTTTCTGAAGAATATTGCATTTCTTTCCTGGACCTGTTAAGGTACTATCTGTAAGTTGTCATGCACACATGCCGACATTTGATTCAAGTCAAAATTCATGACCAATCGGACCCGGGGGCATTTTCGTACAAAATCGGTACGAGTTTTTTTTTTTTTTTTTTTCTTTTCTGAAGAATATTGCATTTCTTTCCTGGAACTGTTAAGGTACTATCTGCAAGTTGTCATGCACACATGCCGACATTTGCTTCAAGTCAAAATTCATGACCAATCGGACCCGGGGGCATTTTCGTACAAAATCGGTACGAGTTTTTTTTTTTTTTTTTTCTTTTCTGAAGAATATTGCATTTCTTTCCTGGAACTGTTAAGGTACTATCTGCAAGTTGTCATGCACACATGCCGACATTTGCTTCAAGTCAAAATTCATGACCAATCGGACCCGGGGGCATTTTCGTACAAAATCGGTACGAGTTTTTTTTTTTTTTTTTTCTTTTCTGAAGAATATTGCATTTCTTTCCTGGAACTGTTAAGGTACTATCTGTAAGTTGTCATGCACACATGCCGACATTTGATTCAAGTCAAAATTCATGACCAATCGGACCCGGGGGCATTTTCGTACAAAATCGGTACGAGTTTTTTTTTTTTTTTTTTTCTTTTCTGAAGAATATTGCATTTCTTTCCTGGAACTGTTAAGGTACTATCTGCAAGTTGTCATGCACACATGCCGACATTTGCTTCAAGTCAAAATTCATGACCAATCGGACCCGGGGGCATTTTCGTACAAAATCGGTACGAGTTTTTTTTTTTTTTTTTTCTTTTCTGAAGAATATTGCATTTCTTTCCTGGAACTGTTAAGGTACTATCTGTAAGTTGTCATGCACACATGCCGACATTTGATTCAAGTCAAAATTCATGACCAATCGGACCCGGGAGCATTTTCGTACAAAATCGGTACGAGTTTTTTTTTTTTTTTTTTTTCTTTTCTGAAGAATATTGCATTTCTTTCCTGGAACTGTTAAGGTACTATCTGCAAGTTGTCATGCACACATGCCGACTTTTGATTCAAGTCAAAATTCATGACCAATCGGACCCGGGGGCATTTTCGTACAAAATCGGTACGAGTTTTTTTTTTTTTTTTTTTTTCTTTTCTGAAGAATATTGCATTTCTTTCCTGGACCTGTTAAGGTACTATCTGCAAGTTGTCATGCACACATGCCGACATTTGCTTCAAGTCAAAATTCATGACCAATCGGACCCGGGGGCATTTTCGTACAAAATCGGTACGAGTTTTTTTTTTTTTTTTTTCTTTTCTGAAGAATATTGCATTTCTTTCCTGGAACTGTTAAGGTACTATCTGTAAGTTGTCATGCACACATGCCGACATTTGATTCAAGTCAAAATTCATGACCAATCGGACCCGGGAGCATTTTCGTACAAAATCGGTACGAGTTTTTTTTTTTTTTTTTTTCTTTTCTGAAGAATATTGCATTTCTTTCCTGGACCTGTTAAGGTACTATCTGTAAGTTGTCATGCACACATGCCGACATTTGATTCAAGTCAAAATTCATGACCAATCGGACCCGGGAGCATTTTCGTACAAAATCGGTACGAGTTTTTTTTTTTTTTTTTCTTTTCTGAAGAATATTGCATTTCTTTCCTGGAACTGTTAAGGTACTATCTGTAAGTTGTCATGCACACATGCCGACATTTGATTCAAGTCAAAATTCATGACCAATCGGACCCGGGAGCATTTTCGTACAAAATCGGTACGAGTTTTTTTTTTTTTTTTTTCTTTTCTGAAGAATATTGCATTTCTTTCCTGGAACTGTTAAGGTACTATCTGCAAGTTGTCATGCACACATGCCGACATTTGCTTCAAGTCAAAATTCATGACCAATCGGACCCGGGAGCATTTTCGTACAAAATCGGTACGAGTTTTTTTTTTTTTTTTTCCTTTTCTGAAGAATATTGCATTTCTTTCCTGGAACTGTTAAGGTACTATCTGTAAGTTGTCATGCACACATGCCGACATTTGATTCAAGTCAAAATTCATGACCAATCGGACCCGGGAGCATTTTCGTACAAAATCGGTACGAGTTTTTTTTTTTTTTTTTTCTTTTCTGAAGAATATTGCATTTCTTTCCTGGACCTGTTAAGGTACTATCTGTAAGTTGTCATGCACACATGCCGACATTTGATTCAAGTCAAAATTCATGACCAATCGGACCCGGGAGCATTTTCGTACAAAATCGGTACGAGTTTTTTTTTTTTTTTTTTTTCTTTTCTGAAGAATATTGCATTTCTTTCCTGGAACTGTTAAGGTACTATCTGCAAGTTGTCATGCACACATGCCGACTTTTGATTCAAGTCAAAATTCATGACCAATCGGACCCGGGAGCATTTTCGTACAAAATCGGTACGAGTTTTTTTTTTTTTTTTTTCTTTTCTGAAGAATATTGCATTTCTTTCCTGGAACTGTTAAGGTACTATCTGCAAGTTGTCATGCACACATGCCGACATTTGCTTCAAGTCAAAATTCATGACCAATCGGACCCGGGAGCATTTTCGTACAAAATCGGTACGAGTTTTTTTTTTTTTTTTTTCTTTTCTGAAGAATATTGCATTTCTTTCCTGGACCTGTTAAGGTACTATCTGTAAGTTGTCATGCACACATGCCGACATTTGATTCAAGTCAAAATTCATGACCAATCGGACCCGGGGGCATTTTCGTACAAAATCGGTACGAGTTTTTTTTTTTTTTTTTTTCTTTTCTGAAGAATATTGCATTTCTTTCCTGGAACTGTTAAGGTACTATCTGCAAGTTGTCATGCACACATGCCGACATTTGCTTCAAGTCAAAATTCATGACCAATCGGACCCGGGGGCATTTTCGTACAAAATCGGTACGAGTTTTTTTTTTTTTTTTTTCTTTTCTGAAGAATATTGCATTTCTTTCCTGGAACTGTTAAGGTACTATCTGCAAGTTGTCATGCACACATGCCGACATTTGCTTCAAGTCAAAATTCATGACCAATCGGACCCGGGGGCATTTTCGTACAAAATCGGTACGAGTTTTTTTTTTTTTTTTTTCTTTTCTGAAGAATATTGCATTTCTTTCCTGGAACTGTTAAGGTACTATCTGTAAGTTGTCATGCACACATGCCGACATTTGATTCAAGTCAAAATTCATGACCAATCGGACCCGGGGGCATTTTCGTACAAAATCGGTACGAGTTTTTTTTTTTTTTTTTTTCTTTTCTGAAGAATATTGCATTTCTTTCCTGGAACTGTTAAGGTACTATCTGCAAGTTGTCATGCACACATGCCGACATTTGCTTCAAGTCAAAATTCATGACCAATCGGACCCGGGGGCATTTTCGTACAAAATCGGTACGAGTTTTTTTTTTTTTTTTTTCTTTTCTGAAGAATATTGCATTTCTTTCCTGGAACTGTTAAGGTACTATCTGTAAGTTGTCATGCACACATGCCGACATTTGATTCAAGTCAAAATTCATGACCAATCGGACCCGGGAGCATTTTCGTACAAAATCGGTACGAGTTTTTTTTTTTTTTTTTTTTTCTTTTCTGAAGAATATTGCATTTCTTTCCTGGAACTGTTAAGGTACTATCTGCAAGTTGTCATGCACACATGCCGACTTTTGATTCAAGTCAAAATTCATGACCAATCGGACCCGGGGGCATTTTCGTACAAAATCGGTACGAGTTTTTTTTTTTTTTTTTTTTCTTTTCTGAAGAATATTGCATTTCTTTCCTGGACCTGTTAAGGTACTATCTGCAAGTTGTCATGCACACATGCCGACATTTGCTTCAAGTCAAAATTCATGACCAATCGGACCCGGGGGCATTTTCGTACAAAATCGGTACGAGTTTTTTTTTTTTTTTTTTCTTTTCTGAAGAATATTGCATTTCTTTCCTGGAACTGTTAAGGTACTATCTGTAAGTTGTCATGCACACATGCCGACATTTGATTCAAGTCAAAATTCATGACCAATCGGACCCGGGAGCATTTTCGTACAAAATCGGTACGAGTTTTTTTTTTTTTTTTTTTCTTTTCTGAAGAATATTGCATTTCTTTCCTGGACCTGTTAAGGTACTATCTGTAAGTTGTCATGCACACATGCCGACATTTGATTCAAGTCAAAATTCATGACCAATCGGACCCGGGAGCATTTTCGTACAAAATCGGTACGAGTTTTTTTTTTTTTTTTTCTTTTCTGAAGAATATTGCATTTCTTTCCTGGAACTGTTAAGGTACTATCTGTAAGTTGTCATGCACACATGCCGACATTTGATTCAAGTCAAAATTCATGACCAATCGGACCCGGGAGCATTTTCGTACAAAATCGGTACGAGTTTTTTTTTTTTTTTTTTCTTTTCTGAAGAATATTGCATTTCTTTCCTGGAACTGTTAAGGTACTATCTGCAAGTTGTCATGCACACATGCCGACATTTGCTTCAAGTCAAAATTCATGACCAATCGGACCCGGGAGCATTTTCGTACAAAATCGGTACGAGTTTTTTTTTTTTTTTTTCCTTTTCTGAAGAATATTGCATTTCTTTCCTGGAACTGTTAAGGTACTATCTGTAAGTTGTCATGCACACATGCCGACATTTGATTCAAGTCAAAATTCATGACCAATCGGACCCGGGAGCATTTTCGTACAAAATCGGTACGAGTTTTTTTTTTTTTTTTTTCTTTTCTGAAGAATATTGCATTTCTTTCCTGGACCTGTTAAGGTACTATCTGTAAGTTGTCATGCACACATGCCGACATTTGATTCAAGTCAAAATTCATGACCAATCGGACCCGGGAGCATTTTCGTACAAAATCGGTACGAGTTTTTTTTTTTTTTTTTTTTCTTTTCTGAAGAATATTGCATTTCTTTCCTGGAACTGTTAAGGTACTATCTGCAAGTTGTCATGCACACATGCCGACTTTTGATTCAAGTCAAAATTCATGACCAATCGGACCCGGGAGCATTTTCGTACAAAATCGGTACGAGTTTTTTTTTTTTTTTTTTCTTTTCTGAAGAATATTGCATTTCTTTCCTGGAACTGTTAAGGTACTATCTGCAAGTTGTCATGCACACATGCCGACATTTGCTTCAAGTCAAAATTCATGACCAATCGGACCCGGGAGCATTTTCGTACAAAATCGGTACGAGTTTTTTTTTTTTTTTTTTCTTTTCTGAAGAATATTGCATTTCTTTCCTGGACCTGTTAAGGTACTATCTGTAAGTTGTCATGCACACATGCCGACATTTGATTCAAGTCAAAATTCATGACCAATCGGACCCGGGAGCATTTTCGTACAAAATCGGTACGAGTTTTTTTTTTTTTTTTTTTCTTTTCTGAAGAATATTGCATTTCTTTCCTGGAACTGTTAAGGTACTATCTGTAAGTTGTCATGCACACATGCCGACATTTGATTCAAGTCAAAATTCATGACCAATCGGACCCGGGGGCATTTTCGTACAAAATAGGTACGAGTTTTTTTTCTTTTCTGAAGAATATTGCATTTCTTTCCTGGACCTGTTAAGGTACTATCTGTAAGTTGTCATGCACACATGCCGACATTTGATTCAAGTCAAAATTCATGACCAATCGGACCCGGGGGCATTTTCGTACAAAATCGGTACGAGTTTTTTTTTTTTTTTTTCCTTTTCTGAAGAATATTGCATTTCTTTCCTGGAACTGTTAAGGTACTATCTGTAAGTTGTCATGCACACATGCCGACATTTGATTCAAGTCAAAATTCATGACCAATCGGACCCGGGAGCATTTTCGTACAAAATCGGTACGAGTTTTTTTTTTTTTTTTTTCTTTTCTGAAGAATATTGCATTTCTTTCCTGGACCTGTTAAGGTACTATCTGTAAGTTGTCATGCACACATGCCGACATTTGATTCAAGTCAAAATTCATGACCAATCGGACCCGGGGGCATTTTCGTACAAAATCGGTACGAGTTTTTTTTTTTTTTTTTTTCTTTTCTGAAGAATATTGCATTTCTTTCCTGGAACTGTTAAGGTACTATCTGCAAGTTGTCATGCACACATGCCGACATTTGCTTCAAGTCAAAATTCATGACCAATCGGACCCGGGGGCATTTTCGTACAAAATCGGTACGAGTTTTTTTTTTTTTTTTTTCTTTTCTGAAGAATATTGCATTTCTTTCCTGGAACTGTTAAGGTACTATCTGCAAGTTGTCATGCACACATGCCGACATTTGCTTCAAGTCAAAATTCATGACCAATCGGACCCGGGGGCATTTTCGTACAAAATCGGTACGAGTTTTTTTTTTTTTTTTTTCTTTTCTGAAGAATATTGCATTTCTTTCCTGGAACTGTTAAGGTACTATCTGTAAGTTGTCATGCACACATGCCGACATTTGATTCAAGTCAAAATTCATGACCAATCGGACCCGGGGGCATTTTCGTACAAAATCGGTACGAGTTTTTTTTTTTTTTTTTTTCTTTTCTGAAGAATATTGCATTTCTTTCCTGGAACTGTTAAGGTACTATCTGCAAGTTGTCATGCACACATGCCGACATTTGCTTCAAGTCAAAATTCATGACCAATCGGACCCGGGTCATTTTCGTACAAAATCGGTACGAGTTTTTTTTTTTTTTTTTTCTTTTCTGAAGAATATTGCATTTCTTTCCTGGAACTGTTAAGGTACTATCTGTAAGTTGTCATGCACACATGCCGACATTTGATTCAAGTCAAAATTCATGACCAATCGGACCCGGGAGCATTTTCGTACAAAATCGGTACGAGTTTTTTTTTTTTTTTTTTTTCTTTTCTGAAGAATATTGCATTTCTTTCCTGGAACTGTTAAGGTACTATCTGCAAGTTGTCATGCACACATGCCGACTTTTGATTCAAGTCAAAATTCATGACCAATCGGACCCGGGGGCATTTTCGTACAAAATCGGTACGAGTTTTTTTTTTTTTTTTTTTTCTTTTCTGAAGAATATTGCATTTCTTTCCTGGACCTGTTAAGGTACTATCTGCAAGTTGTCATGCACACATGCCGACATTTGCTTCAAGTCAAAATTCATGACCAATCGGACCCGGGGGCATTTTCGTACAAAATCGGTACGAGTTTTTTTTTTTTTTTTTTCTTTTCTGAAGAATATTGCATTTCTTTCCTGGAACTGTTAAGGTACTATCTGTAAGTTGTCATGCACACATGCCGACATTTGATTCAAGTCAAAATTCATGACCAATCGGACCCGGGAGCATTTTCGTACAAAATCGGTACGAGTTTTTTTTTTTTTTTTTTTCTTTTCTGAAGAATATTGCATTTCTTTCCTGGACCTGTTAAGGTACTATCTGTAAGTTGTCATGCACACATGCCGACATTTGATTCAAGTCAAAATTCATGACCAATCGGACCCGGGAGCATTTTCGTACAAAATCGGTACGAGTTTTTTTTTTTTTTTTTCTTTTCTGAAGAATATTGCATTTCTTTCCTGGAACTGTTAAGGTACTATCTGCAAGTTGTCATGCACACATGCCGACTTTTGATTCAAGTCAAAATTCATGACCAATCGGACCCGGGGGCATTTTCGTACAAAATCGGTACGAGTTTTTTTTTTTTTTTTTTTTCTTTTCTGAAGAATATTGCATTTCTTTCCTGGACCTGTTAAGGTACTATCTGCAAGTTGTCATGCACACATGCCGACATTTGCTTCAAGTCAAAATTCATGACCAATCGGACCCGGGGGCATTTTCGTACAAAATCGGTACGAGTTTTTTTTTTTTTTTTTTCTTTTCTGAAGAATATTGCATTTCTTTCCTGGAACTGTTAAGGTACTATCTGTAAGTTGTCATGCACACATGCCGACATTTGATTCAAGTCAAAATTCATGACCAATCGGACCCGGGAGCATTTTCGTACAAAATCGGTACGAGTTTTTTTTTTTTTTTTTTCTTTTCTGAAGAATATTGCATTTCTTTCCTGGAACTGTTAAGGTACTATCTGTAAGTTGTCATGCACACATGCCGACATTTGATTCAAGTCAAAATTCATGACCAATCGGACCCGGGAGCATTTTCGTACAAAATCGGTACGAGTTTTTTTTTTTTTTTTTTCTTTTCTGAAGAATATTGCATTTCTTTCCTGGAACTGTTAAGGTACTATCTGCAAGTTGTCATGCACACATGCCGACATTTGCTTCAAGTCAAAATTCATGACCAATCGGACCCGGGGGCATTTTCGTACAAAATCGGTACGAGTTTTTTTTTTTTTTTTTTTCTTTTCTGAAGAATATTGCATTTCTTTCCTGGAACTGTTAAGGTACTATCTGTAAGTTGTCATGCACACATGCCGACATTTGATTCAAGTCAAAATTCATGACCAATCGGACCCGGGAGCATTTTCGTACAAAATCGGTACGAGTTTTTTTTTTTTTTTTTTCTTTTCTGAAGAATATTGCATTTCTTTCCTGGAACTGTTAAGGTACTATCTGCAAGTTGTCATGCACACATGCCGACATTTGCTTCAAGTCAAAATTCATGACCAATCGGACCCGGGAGCATTTTCGTACAAAATCGGTACGAGTTTTTTTTTTTTTTTTTTCTTTTCTGAAGAATATTGCATTTCTTTCCTGGAACTGTTAAGGTACTATCTGCAAGTTGTCATGCACACATGCCGACATTTGATTCAAGTCAAAATTCATGACCAATCGGACCCGGGGGCATTTTCGTACAAAATCGGTACGAGTTTTTTTTTTTTTTTTTTCTTTTCTGAAGAATATTGCATTTCTTTCCTGGAACTGTTAAGGTACTATCTGTAAGTTGTCATGCACACATGCCGACATTTGATTCAAGTCAAAATTCATGACCAATCGGACCCGGGAGCATTTTCGTACAAAATCGGTACGAGTTTTTTTTTTTTTTTTTTTCTTTTCTGAAGAATATTGCATTTCTTTCCTGGAACTGTTAAGGTACTATCTGTAAGTTGTCATGCACACATGCCGACATTTGATTCAAGTCAAAATTCATGACCAATCGGACCCGGGGGCATTTTCGTACAAAATAGGTACGAGTTTTTTTTCTTTTCTGAAGAATATTGCATTTCTTTCCTGGACCTGTTAAGGTACTATCTGTAAGTTGTCATGCACACATGCCGACATTTGATTCAAGTCAAAATTCATGACCAATCGGACCCGGGGGCATTTTCGTACAAAATCGGTACGAGTTTTTTTTTTTTTTTTTCCTTTTCTGAAGAATATTGCATTTCTTTCCTGGAACTGTTAAGGTACTATCTGTAAGTTGTCATGCACACATGCCGACATTTGATTCAAGTCAAAATTCATGACCAATCGGACCCGGGAGCATTTTCGTACAAAATCGGTACGAGTTTTTTTTTTTTTTTTTTCTTTTCTGAAGAATATTGCATTTCTTTCCTGGACCTGTTAAGGTACTATCTGTAAGTTGTCATGCACACATGCCGACATTTGATTCAAGTCAAAATTCATGACCAATCGGACCCGGGGGCATTTTCGTACAAAATCGGTACGAGTTTTTTTTTTTTTTTTTTTCTTTTCTGAAGAATATTGCATTTCTTTCCTGGAACTGTTAAGGTACTATCTGCAAGTTGTCATGCACACATGCCGACATTTGCTTCAAGTCAAAATTCATGACCAATCGGACCCGGGGGCATTTTCGTACAAAATCGGTACGAGTTTTTTTTTTTTTTTTTTCTTTTCTGAAGAATATTGCATTTCTTTCCTGGAACTGTTAAGGTACTATCTGCAAGTTGTCATGCACACATGCCGACATTTGCTTCAAGTCAAAATTCATGACCAATCGGACCCGGGGGCATTTTCGTACAAAATCGGTACGAGTTTTTTTTTTTTTTTTTTCTTTTCTGAAGAATATTGCATTTCTTTCCTGGAACTGTTAAGGTACTATCTGTAAGTTGTCATGCACACATGCCGACATTTGATTCAAGTCAAAATTCATGACCAATCGGACCCGGGGGCATTTTCGTACAAAATCGGTACGAGTTTTTTTTTTTTTTTTTTTCTTTTCTGAAGAATATTGCATTTCTTTCCTGGAACTGTTAAGGTACTATCTGCAAGTTGTCATGCACACATGCCGACATTTGCTTCAAGTCAAAATTCATGACCAATCGGACCCGGGTCATTTTCGTACAAAATCGGTACGAGTTTTTTTTTTTTTTTTTTCTTTTCTGAAGAATATTGCATTTCTTTCCTGGAACTGTTAAGGTACTATCTGTAAGTTGTCATGCACACATGCCGACATTTGATTCAAGTCAAAATTCATGACCAATCGGACCCGGGAGCATTTTCGTACAAAATCGGTACGAGTTTTTTTTTTTTTTTTTTTTCTTTTCTGAAGAATATTGCATTTCTTTCCTGGAACTGTTAAGGTACTATCTGCAAGTTGTCATGCACACATGCCGACTTTTGATTCAAGTCAAAATTCATGACCAATCGGACCCGGGGGCATTTTCGTACAAAATCGGTACGAGTTTTTTTTTTTTTTTTTTTTCTTTTCTGAAGAATATTGCATTTCTTTCCTGGACCTGTTAAGGTACTATCTGCAAGTTGTCATGCACACATGCCGACATTTGCTTCAAGTCAAAATTCATGACCAATCGGACCCGGGGGCATTTTCGTACAAAATCGGTACGAGTTTTTTTTTTTTTTTTTTCTTTTCTGAAGAATATTGCATTTCTTTCCTGGAACTGTTAAGGTACTATCTGTAAGTTGTCATGCACACATGCCGACATTTGATTCAAGTCAAAATTCATGACCAATCGGACCCGGGAGCATTTTCGTACAAAATCGGTACGAGTTTTTTTTTTTTTTTTTTCTTTTCTGAAGAATATTGCATTTCTTTCCTGGAACTGTTAAGGTACTATCTGTAAGTTGTCATGCACACATGCCGACATTTGATTCAAGTCAAAATTCATGACCAATCGGACCCGGGGGCATTTTCGTACAAAATCGGTACGAGTTTTTTTTTTTTTTTTTTTCTTTTCTGAAGAATATTGCATTTCTTTCCTGGAACTGTTAAGGTACTATCTGCAAGTTGTCATGCACACATGCCGACATTTGCTTCAAGTCAAAATTCATGACCAATCGGACCCGGGTCATTTTCGTACAAAATCGGTACGAGTTTTTTTTTTTTTTTTTTCTTTTCTGAAGAATATTGCATTTCTTTCCTGGAACTGTTAAGGTACTATCTGTAAGTTGTCATGCACACATGCCGACATTTGATTCAAGTCAAAATTCATGACCAATCGGACCCGGGGGCATTTTCGTACAAAATCGGTACGAGTTTTTTTTTTTTTTTTTTTCTTTTCTGAAGAATATTGCATTTCTTTCCTGGAACTGTTAAGGTACTATCTGCAAGTTGTCATGCACACATGCCGACATTTGCTTCAAGTCAAAATTCATGACCAATCGGACCCGGGGGCATTTTCGTACAAAATCGGTACGAGTTTTTTTTTTTTTTTTTTCTTTTCTGAAGAATATTGCATTTCTTTCCTGGAACTGTTAAGGTACTATCTGTAAGTTGTCATGCACACATGCCGACATTTGATTCAAGTCAAAATTCATGACCAATCGGACCCGGGAGCATTTTCGTACAAAATCGGTACGAGTTTTTTTTTTTTTTTTTTTCTTTTCTGAAGAATATTGCATTTCTTTCCTGGAACTGTTAAGGTACTATCTGTAAGTTGTCATGCACACATGCCGACATTTGATTCAAGTCAAAATTCATGACCAATCGGACCCGGGGGCATTTTCGTACAAAATAGGTACGAGTTTTTTTTCTTTTCTGAAGAATATTGCATTTCTTTCCTGGACCTGTTAAGGTACTATCTGTAAGTTGTCATGCACACATGCCGACATTTGATTCAAGTCAAAATTCATGACCAATCGGACCCGGGGGCATTTTCGTACAAAATCGGTACGAGTTTTTTTTTTTTTTTTTCCTTTTCTGAAGAATATTGCATTTCTTTCCTGGAACTGTTAAGGTACTATCTGTAAGTTGTCATGCACACATGCCGACATTTGATTCAAGTCAAAATTCATGACCAATCGGACCCGGGAGCATTTTCGTACAAAATCGGTACGAGTTTTTTTTTTTTTTTTTTCTTTTCTGAAGAATATTGCATTTCTTTCCTGGAACTGTTAAGGTACTATCTGCAAGTTGTCATGCACACATGCCGACATTTGCTTCAAGTCAAAATTCATGACCAATCGGACCCGGGGGCATTTTCGTACAAAATCGGTACGAGTTTTTTTTTTTTTTTTTTTCTTTTCTGAAGAATATTGCATTTCTTTCCTGGAACTGTTAAGGTACTATCTGTAAGTTGTCATGCACACATGCCGACATTTGATTCAAGTCAAAATTCATGACCAATCGGACCCGGGGGCATTTTCGTACAAAATAGGTACGAGTTTTTTTTCTTTTCTGAAGAATATTGCATTTCTTTCCTGGACCTGTTAAGGTACTATCTGTAAGTTGTCATGCACACATGCCGACATTTGATTCAAGTCAAAATTCATGACCAATCGGACCCGGGGGCATTTTCGTACAAAATCGGTACGAGTTTTTTTTTTTTTTTTTCCTTTTCTGAAGAATATTGCATTTCTTTCCTGGAACTGTTAAGGTACTATCTGTAAGTTGTCATGCACACATGCCGACATTTGATTCAAGTCAAAATTCATGACCAATCGGACCCGGGAGCATTTTCGTACAAAATCGGTACGAGTTTTTTTTTTTTTTTTTTCTTTTCTGAAGAATATTGCATTTCTTTCCTGGACCTGTTAAGGTACTATCTGTAAGTTGTCATGCACACATGCCGACATTTGATTCAAGTCAAAATTCATGACCAATCGGACCCGGGGGCATTTTCGTACAAAATCGGTACGAGTTTTTTTTTTTTTTTTTTTCTTTTCTGAAGAATATTGCATTTCTTTCCTGGAACTGTTAAGGTACTATCTGCAAGTTGTCATGCACACATGCCGACATTTGCTTCAAGTCAAAATTCATGACCAATCGGACCCGGGGGCATTTTCGTACAAAATCGGTACGAGTTTTTTTTTTTTTTTTTCTTTTCTGAAGAATATTGCATTTCTTTCCTGGAACTGTTAAGGTACTATCTGCAAGTTGTCATGCACACATGCCGACATTTGCTTCAAGTCAAAATTCATGACCAATCGGACCCGGGGGCATTTTCGTACAAAATCGGTACGAGTTTTTTTTTTTTTTTTTTCTTTTCTGAAGAATATTGCATTTCTTTCCTGGAACTGTTAAGGTACTATCTGTAAGTTGTCATGCACACATGCCGACATTTGATTCAAGTCAAAATTCATGACCAATCGGACCCGGGGGCATTTTCGTACAAAATCGGTACGAGTTTTTTTTTTTTTTTTTTTCTTTTCTGAAGAATATTGCATTTCTTTCCTGGAACTGTTAAGGTACTATCTGCAAGTTGTCATGCACACATGCCGACATTTGCTTCAAGTCAAAATTCATGACCAATCGGACCCGGGTCATTTTCGTACAAAATCGGTACGAGTTTTTTTTTTTTTTTTTTCTTTTCTGAAGAATATTGCATTTCTTTCCTGGAACTGTTAAGGTACTATCTGTAAGTTGTCATGCACACATGCCGACATTTGATTCAAGTCAAAATTCATGACCAATCGGACCCGGGAGCATTTTCGTACAAAATCGGTACGAGTTTTTTTTTTTTTTTTTTTTCTTTTCTGAAGAATATTGCATTTCTTTCCTGGAACTGTTAAGGTACTATCTGCAAGTTGTCATGCACACATGCCGACTTTTGATTCAAGTCAAAATTCATGACCAATCGGACCCGGGGGCATTTTCGTACAAAATCGGTACGAGTTTTTTTTTTTTTTTTTTTTCTTTTCTGAAGAATATTGCATTTCTTTCCTGGACCTGTTAAGGTACTATCTGCAAGTTGTCATGCACACATGCCGACATTTGCTTCAAGTCAAAATTCATGACCAATCGGACCCGGGGGCATTTTCGTACAAAATCGGTACGAGTTTTTTTTTTTTTTTTTTTCTTTTCTGAAGAATATTGCATTTCTTTCCTGGAACTGTTAAGGTACTATCTGTAAGTTGTCATGCACACATGCCGACATTTGATTCAAGTCAAAATTCATGACCAATCGGACCCGGGGGCATTTTCGTACAAAATCGGTACGAGTTTTTTTTTTTTTTTTTTTCTTTTCTGAAGAATATTGCATTTCTTTCCTGGAACTGTTAAGGTACTATCTGCAAGTTGTCATGCACACATGCCGACATTTGCTTCAAGTCAAAATTCATGACCAATCGGACCCGGGTCATTTTCGTACAAAATCGGTACGAGTTTTTTTTTTTTTTTTTTCTTTTCTGAAGAATATTGCATTTCTTTCCTGGAACTGTTAAGGTACTATCTGTAAGTTGTCATGCACACATGCCGACATTTGATTCAAGTCAAAATTCATGACCAATCGGACCCGGGAGCATTTTCGTACAAAATCGGTACGAGTTTTTTTTTTTTTTTTTTTTCTTTTCTGAAGAATATTGCATTTCTTTCCTGGAACTGTTAAGGTACTATCTGCAAGTTGTCATGCACACATGCCGACTTTTGATTCAAGTCAAAATTCATGACCAATCGGACCCGGGGGCATTTTCGTACAAAATCGGTACGAGTTTTTTTTTTTTTTTTTTTTCTTTTCTGAAGAATATTGCATTTCTTTCCTGGACCTGTTAAGGTACTATCTGCAAGTTGTCATGCACACATGCCGACATTTGCTTCAAGTCAAAATTCATGACCAATCGGACCCGGGGGCATTTTCGTACAAAATCGGTACGAGTTTTTTTTTTTTTTTTTTCTTTTCTGAAGAATATTGCATTTCTTTCCTGGAACTGTTAAGGTACTATCTGTAAGTTGTCATGCACACATGCCGACATTTGATTCAAGTCAAAATTCATGACCAATCGGACCCGGGAGCATTTTCGTACAAAATCGGTACGAGTTTTTTTTTTTTTTTTTTTCTTTTCTGAAGAATATTGCATTTCTTTCCTGGACCTGTTAAGGTACTATCTGTAAGTTGTCATGCACACATGCCGACATTTGATTCAAGTCAAAATTCATGACCAATCGGACCCGGGAGCATTTTCGTACAAAATCGGTACGAGTTTTTTTTTTTTTTTTTCTTTTCTGAAGAATATTGCATTTCTTTCCTGGAACTGTTAAGGTACTATCTGCAAGTTGTCATGCACACATGCCGACTTTTGATTCAAGTCAAAATTCATGACCAATCGGACCCGGGGGCATTTTCGTACAAAATCGGTACGAGTTTTTTTTTTTTTTTTTTTTTCTTTTCTGAAGAATATTGCATTTCTTTCCTGGACCTGTTAAGGTACTATCTGCAAGTTGTCATGCACACATGCCGACATTTGCTTCAAGTCAAAATTCATGACCAATCGGACCCGGGGGCATTTTCGTACAAAATCGGTACGAGTTTTTTTTTTTTTTTTTTCTTTTCTGAAGAATATTGCATTTCTTTCCTGGAACTGTTAAGGTACTATC
Organism: Quercus engelmannii; assembly: GCA_029955605.1. NCBI lineage: Eukaryota > Viridiplantae > Streptophyta > Magnoliopsida > Fagales > Fagaceae > Quercus > Quercus engelmannii. Next base: position 164,520 of record JARPSG010000049.1, on the reverse strand, counting down.
TGTAAGTTGTCATGCACACATGCCGACATTTGATTCAAGTCAAAATTCATGACCAATCGGACCCGGGAGCATTTTCGTACAAAATCGGTACGAGTTTTTTTTTTTTTTTTTTCTTTTCTGAAGAATATTGCATTTCTTTCCTGGAACTGTTAAGGTACTATCTGTAAGTTGTCATGCACACATGCCGACATTTGATTCAAGTCAAAATTCATGACCAATCGGACCCGGGAGCATTTTCGTACAAAATCGGTACGAGTTTTTTTTTTTTTTTTTTCTTTTCTGAAGAATATTGCATTTCTTTCCTGGAACTGTTAAGGTACTATCTGCAAGTTGTCATGCACACATGCCGACATTTGCTTCAAGTCAAAATTCATGACCAATCGGACCCGGGGGCATTTTCGTACAAAATCGGTACGAGTTTTTTTTTTTTTTTTTTTCTTTTCTGAAGAATATTGCATTTCTTTCCTGGAACTGTTAAGGTACTATCTGTAAGTTGTCATGCACACATGCCGACATTTGATTCAAGTCAAAATTCATGACCAATCGGACCCGGGAGCATTTTCGTACAAAATCGGTACGAGTTTTTTTTTTTTTTTTTTCTTTTCTGAAGAATATTGCATTTCTTTCCTGGAACTGTTAAGGTACTATCTGCAAGTTGTCATGCACACATGCCGACATTTGCTTCAAGTCAAAATTCATGACCAATCGGACCCGGGAGCATTTTCGTACAAAATCGGTACGAGTTTTTTTTTTTTTTTTTTCTTTTCTGAAGAATATTGCATTTCTTTCCTGGAACTGTTAAGGTACTATCTGCAAGTTGTCATGCACACATGCCGACATTTGATTCAAGTCAAAATTCATGACCAATCGGACCCGGGGGCATTTTCGTACAAAATCGGTACGAGTTTTTTTTTTTTTTTTTTCTTTTCTGAAGAATATTGCATTTCTTTCCTGGAACTGTTAAGGTACTATCTGTAAGTTGTCATGCACACATGCCGACATTTGATTCAAGTCAAAATTCATGACCAATCGGACCCGGGAGCATTTTCGTACAAAATCGGTACGAGTTTTTTTTTTTTTTTTTTTCTTTTCTGAAGAATATTGCATTTCTTTCCTGGACCTGTTAAGGTACTATCTGTAAGTTGTCATGCACACATGCCGACATTTGATTCAAGTCAAAATTCATGACCAATCGGACCCGGGAGCATTTTCGTACAAAATCGGTACGAGTTTTTTTTTTTTTTTTTTCTTTTCTGAAGAATATTGCATTTCTTTCCTGGAACTGTTAAGGTACTATCTGCAAGTTGTCATGCACACATGCCGACTTTTGATTCAAGTCAAAATTCATGACCAATCGGACCCGGGAGCATTTTCGTACAAAATCGGTACGAGTTTTTTTTTTTTTTTTTTTCTTTTCTGAAGAATATTGCATTTCTTTCCTGGAACTGTTAAGGTACTATCTGCAAGTTGTCATGCACACATGCCGACTTTTGATTCAAGTCAAAATTCATGACCAATCGGACCCGGGGGCATTTTCGTACAAAATCGGTACGAGTTTTTTTTTTTTTTTTTTTTCTTTTCTGAAGAATATTGCATTTCTTTCCTGGACCTGTTAAGGTACTATCTGCAAGTTGTCATGCACACATGCCAACATTTGCTTCAAGTCAAAATTCATGACCAATCGGACCCGGGAGCATTTTCGTACAAAATCGGTACGAGTTTTTTTTTTTTTTTTTTTCTTTTCTGAAGAATATTGCATTTCTTTCCTGGAACTGTTAAGGTACTATCTGCAAGTTGTCATGCACACATGCCGACTTTTGATTCAAGTCAAAATTCATGACCAATCGGACCCGGGGGCATTTTCGTACAAAATCGGTACGAGTTTTTTTTTTTTTTTTTTTTCTTTTCTGAAGAATATTGCATTTCTTTCCTGGACCTGTTAAGGTACTATCTGCAAGTTGTCATGCACACATGCCGACATTTGCTTCAAGTCAAAATTCATGACCAATCGGACCCGGGGGCATTTTCGTACAAAATCGGTACGAGTTTTTTTTTTTTTTTTTCTTTTCTGAAGAATATTGCATTTCTTTCCTGGAACTGTTAAGGTACTATCTGTAAGTTGTCATGCACACATGCCGACATTTGATTCAAGTCAAAATTCATGACCAATCGGACCCGGGAGCATTTTCGTACAAAATCGGTACGAGTTTTTTTTTTTTTTTTTTTCTTTTCTGAAGAATATTGCATTTCTTTCCTGGAACTGTTAAGGTACTATCTGCAAGTTGTCATGCACACATGCCGACATTTGCTTCAAGTCAAAATTCATGACCAATCGGACCCGGGAGCATTTTCGTACAAAATCGGTACGAGTTTTTTTTTTTTTTTTTTCTTTTCTGAAGAATATTGCATTTCTTTCCTGGAACTGTTAAGGTACTATCTGCAAGTTGTCATGCACACATGCCGACATTTGATTCAAGTCAAAATTCATGACCAATCGGACCCGGGGGCATTTTCGTACAAAATCGGTACGAGTTTTTTTTTTTTTTTTTTCTTTTCTGAAGAATATTGCATTTCTTTCCTGGAACTGTTAAGGTACTATCTGTAAGTTGTCATGCACACATGCCGACATTTGATTCAAGTCAAAATTCATGACCAATCGGACCCGGGAGCATTTTCGTACAAAATCGGTACGAGTTTTTTTTTTTTTTTTTTTCTTTTCTGAAGAATATTGCATTTCTTTCCTGGACCTGTTAAGGTACTATCTGTAAGTTGTCATGCACACATGCCGACATTTGATTCAAGTCAAAATTCATGACCAATCGGACCCGGGAGCATTTTCGTACAAAATCGGTACGAGTTTTTTTTTTTTTTTTTTCTTTTCTGAAGAATATTGCATTTCTTTCCTGGAACTGTTAAGGTACTATCTGCAAGTTGTCATGCACACATGCCGACTTTTGATTCAAGTCAAAATTCATGACCAATCGGACCCGGGAGCATTTTCGTACAAAATCGGTACGAGTTTTTTTTTTTTTTTTTTTCTTTTCTGAAGAATATTGCATTTCTTTCCTGGAACTGTTAAGGTACTATCTGCAAGTTGTCATGCACACATGCCGACTTTTGATTCAAGTCAAAATTCATGACCAATCGGACCCGGGGGCATTTTCGTACAAAATCGGTACGAGTTTTTTTTTTTTTTTTTTTTCTTTTCTGAAGAATATTGCATTTCTTTCCTGGACCTGTTAAGGTACTATCTGCAAGTTGTCATGCACACATGCCAACATTTGCTTCAAGTCAAAATTCATGACCAATCGGACCCGGGAGCATTTTCGTACAAAATCGGTACGAGTTTTTTTTTTTTTTTTTTTCTTTTCTGAAGAATATTGCATTTCTTTCCTGGAACTGTTAAGGTACTATCTGCAAGTTGTCATGCACACATGCCGACTTTTGATTCAAGTCAAAATTCATGACCAATCGGACCCGGGGGCATTTTCGTACAAAATCGGTACGAGTTTTTTTTTTTTTTTTTTTTCTTTTCTGAAGAATATTGCATTTCTTTCCTGGACCTGTTAAGGTACTATCTGCAAGTTGTCATGCACACATGCCGACATTTGCTTCAAGTCAAAATTCATGACCAATCGGACCCGGGGGCATTTTCGTACAAAATCGGTACGAGTTTTTTTTTTTTTTTTTCTTTTCTGAAGAATATTGCATTTCTTTCCTGGAACTGTTAAGGTACTATCTGTAAGTTGTCATGCACACATGCCGACATTTGATTCAAGTCAAAATTCATGACCAATCGGACCCGGGAGCATTTTCGTACAAAATCGGTACGAGTTTTTTTTTTTTTTTTTTCTTTTCTGAAGAATATTGCATTTCTTTCCTGGAACTGTTAAGGTACTATCTGTAAGTTGTCATGCACACATGCCGACATTTGATTCAAGTCAAAATTCATGACCAATCGGACCCGGGAGCATTTTCGTACAAAATCGGTACGAGTTTTTTTTTTTTTTTTTTCTTTTCTGAAGAATATTGCATTTCTTTCCTGGAACTGTTAAGGTACTATCTGCAAGTTGTCATGCACACATGCCGACATTTGCTTCAAGTCAAAATTCATGACCAATCGGACCCGGGGGCATTTTCGTACAAAATCGGTACGAGTTTTTTTTTTTTTTTTTTCTTTTCTGAAGAATATTGCATTTCTTTCCTGGAACTGTTAAGGTACTATCTGTAAGTTGTCATGCACACATGCCGACATTTGATTCAAGTCAAAATTCATGACCAATCGGACCCGGGAGCATTTTCGTACAAAATCGGTACGAGTTTTTTTTTTTTTTTTTTCTTTTCTGAAGAATATTGCATTTCTTTCCTGGAACTGTTAAGGTACTATCTGCAAGTTGTCATGCACACATGCCGACATTTGCTTCAAGTCAAAATTCATGACCAATCGGACCCGGGAGCATTTTCGTACAAAATCGGTACGAGTTTTTTTTTTTTTTTTTTCTTTTCTGAAGAATATTGCATTTCTTTCCTGGAACTGTTAAGGTACTATCTGCAAGTTGTCATGCACACATGCCGACATTTGATTCAAGTCAAAATTCATGACCAATCGGACCCGGGGGCATTTTCGTACAAAATCGGTACGAGTTTTTTTTTTTTTTTTTTCTTTTCTGAAGAATATTGCATTTCTTTCCTGGAACTGTTAAGGTACTATCTGTAAGTTGTCATGCACACATGCCGACATTTGATTCAAGTCAAAATTCATGACCAATCGGACCCGGGAGCATTTTCGTACAAAATCGGTACGAGTTTTTTTTTTTTTTTTTTTCTTTTCTGAAGAATATTGCATTTCTTTCCTGGACCTGTTAAGGTACTATCTGTAAGTTGTCATGCACACATGCCGACATTTGATTCAAGTCAAAATTCATGACCAATCGGACCCGGGAGCATTTTCGTACAAAATCGGTACGAGTTTTTTTTTTTTTTTTTTCTTTTCTGAAGAATATTGCATTTCTTTCCTGGAACTGTTAAGGTACTATCTGCAAGTTGTCATGCACACATGCCGACTTTTGATTCAAGTCAAAATTCATGACCAATCGGACCCGGGAGCATTTTCGTACAAAATCGGTACGAGTTTTTTTTTTTTTTTTTTTCTTTTCTGAAGAATATTGCATTTCTTTCCTGGAACTGTTAAGGTACTATCTGCAAGTTGTCATGCACACATGCCGACTTTTGATTCAAGTCAAAATTCATGACCAATCGGACCCGGGGGCATTTTCGTACAAAATCGGTACGAGTTTTTTTTTTTTTTTTTTTTCTTTTCTGAAGAATATTGCATTTCTTTCCTGGACCTGTTAAGGTACTATCTGCAAGTTGTCATGCACACATGCCAACATTTGCTTCAAGTCAAAATTCATGACCAATCGGACCCGGGGGCATTTTCGTACAAAATCGGTACGAGTTTTTTTTTTTTTTTTTTTCTTTTCTGAAGAATATTGCATTTCTTTCCTGGAACTGTTAAGGTACTATCTGTAAGTTGTCATGCACACATGCCGACATTTGATTCAAGTCAAAATTCATGACCAATCGGACCCGGGAGCATTTTCGTACAAAATCGGTACGAGTTTTTTTTTTTTTTTTTTTTCTTTTCTGAAGAATATTGCATTTCTTTCCTGGACCTGTTAAGGTACTATCTGTAAGTTGTCATGCACACATGCCGACATTTGATTCAAGTCAAAATTCATGACCAATCGGACCCGGGGGCATTTTCGTACAAAATAGGTACGAGTTTTTTTTCTTTTCTGAAGAATATTGCATTTCTTTCCTGGACCTGTTAAGGTACTATCTGTAAGTTGTCATGCACACATGCCGACATTTGATTCAAGTCAAAATTCATGACCAATCGGACCCGGGAGCATTTTCGTACAAAATCGGTACGAGTTTTTTTTTTTTTTTTTTCTTTTCTGAAGAATATTGCATTTCTTTCCTGGAACTGTTAAGGTACTATCTGCAAGTTGTCATGCACACATGCCGACTTTTGATTCAAGTCAAAATTCATGACCAATCGGACCCGGGAGCATTTTCGTACAAAATCGGTACGAGTTTTTTTTTTTTTTTTTTTTCTTTTCTGAAGAATATTGCATTTCTTTCCTGGACCTGTTAAGGTACTATCTGTAAGTTGTCATGCACACATGCCGACATTTGATTCAAGTCAAAATTCATGACCAATCGGACCCGGGGGCATTTTCGTACAAAATAGGTACGAGTTTTTTTTCTTTTCTGAAGAATATCGCATTTCTTTCCTGGAACTGTTAAGGTACTATCTGTAAGTTGTCATGCACACATGCCGACATTTGATTCAAGTCAAAATTCATGACCAATCGGACCCGGGAGCATTTTCGTACAAAATCGGTACGAGTTTTTTTTTTTTTTTTTTCTTTTCTGAAGAATATTGCATTTCTTTCCTGGACCTGTTAAGGTACTATCTGTAAGTTGTCATGCACACATGCCGACATTTGATTCAAGTCAAAATTCATGACCAATCGGACCCGGGGGCATTTTCGTACAAAATCGGTACGAGTTTTTTTTTTTTTTTTTTTCTTTTCTGAAGAATATTGCATTTCTTTCCTGGAACTGTTAAGGTACTATCTGCAAGTTGTCATGCACACATGCCGACATTTGCTTCAAGTCAAAATTCATGACCAATCGGACCCGGGGGCATTTTCGTACAAAATCGGTACGAGTTTTTTTTTTTTTTTTTTCTTTTCTGAAGAATATTGCATTTCTTTCCTGGAACTGTTAAGGTACTATCTGTAAGTTGTCATGCACACATGCCGACATTTGATTCAAGTCAAAATTCATGACCAATCGGACCCGGGAGCATTTTCGTACAAAATCGGTACGAGTTTTTTTTTTTTTTTTTTTTCTTTTCTGAAGAATATTGCATTTCTTTCCTGGAACTGTTAAGGTACTATCTGTAAGTTGTCATGCACACATGCCGACATTTGATTCAAGTCAAAATTCATGACCAATCGGACCCGGGAGCATTTTCGTACAAAATCGGTACGAGTTTTTTTTTTTTTTTTTTTTCTTTTCTGAAGAATATTGCATTTCTTTCCTGGACCTGTTAAGGTACTATCTGTAAGTTGTCATGCACACATGCCGACATTTGATTCAAGTCAAAATTCATGACCAATCGGACCCGGGGGCATTTTCGTACAAAATAGGTACGAGTTTTTTTTCTTTTCTGAAGAATATTGCATTTCTTTCCTGGACCTGTTAAGGTACTATCTGTAAGTTGTCATGCACACATGCCGACATTTGATTCAAGTCAAAATTCATGACCAATCGGACCCGGGAGCATTTTCGTACAAAATCGGTACGAGTTTTTTTTTTTTTTTTTTCTTTTCTGAAGAATATTGCATTTCTTTCCTGGAACTGTTAAGGTACTATCTGCAAGTTGTCATGCACACATGCCGACTTTTGATTCAAGTCAAAATTCATGACCAATCGGACCCGGGAGCATTTTCGTACAAAATCGGTACGAGTTTTTTTTTTTTTTTTTTTTCTTTTCTGAAGAATATTGCATTTCTTTCCTGGAACTGTTAAGGTACTATCTGCAAGTTGTCATGCACACATGCCGACTTTTGATTCAAGTCAAAATTCATGACCAATCGGACCCGGGGGCATTTTCGTACAAAATCGGTACGAGTTTTTTTTTTTTTTTTTTTTCTTTTCTGAAGAATATTGCATTTCTTTCCTGGACCTGTTAAGGTACTATCTGCAAGTTGTCATGCACACATGCCAACATTTGCTTCAAGTCAAAATTCATGACCAATCGGACCCGGGGGCATTTTCGTACAAAATCGGTACGAGTTTTTTTTTTTTTTTTTTCTTTTCTGAAGAATATTGCATTTCTTTCCTGGAACTGTTAAGGTACTATCTGTAAGTTGTCATGCACACATGCCGACATTTGATTCAAGTCAAAATTCATGACCAATCGGACCCGGGAGCATTTTCGTACAAAATCGGTACGAGTTTTTTTTTTTTTTTTTTTTCTTTTCTGAAGAATATTGCATTTCTTTCCTGGACCTGTTAAGGTACTATCTGTAAGTTGTCATGCACACATGCCGACATTTGATTCAAGTCAAAATTCATGACCAATCGGACCCGGGGGCATTTTCGTACAAAATAGGTACGAGTTTTTTTTCTTTTCTGAAGAATATTGCATTTCTTTCCTGGACCTGTTAAGGTACTATCTGTAAGTTGTCATGCACACATGCCGACATTTGATTCAAGTCAAAATTCATGACCAATCGGACCCGGGAGCATTTTCGTACAAAATCGGTACGAGTTTTTTTTTTTTTTTTTTCTTTTCTGAAGAATATTGCATTTCTTTCCTGGAACTGTTAAGGTACTATCTGCAAGTTGTCATGCACACATGCCGACTTTTGATTCAAGTCAAAATTCATGACCAATCGGACCCGGGAGCATTTTCGTACAAAATCGGTACGAGTTTTTTTTTTTTTTTTTTTTCTTTTCTGAAGAATATTGCATTTCTTTCCTGGACCTGTTAAGGTACTATCTGTAAGTTGTCATGCACACATGCCGACATTTGATTCAAGTCAAAATTCATGACCAATCGGACCCGGGGGCATTTTCGTACAAAATAGGTACGAGTTTTTTTTCTTTTCTGAAGAATATCGCATTTCTTTCCTGGAACTGTTAAGGTACTATCTGTAAGTTGTCATGCACACATGCCGACATTTGATTCAAGTCAAAATTCATGACCAATCGGACCCGGGAGCATTTTCGTACAAAATCGGTACGAGTTTTTTTTTTTTTTTTTTCTTTTCTGAAGAATATTGCATTTCTTTCCTGGACCTGTTAAGGTACTATCTGTAAGTTGTCATGCACACATGCCGACATTTGATTCAAGTCAAAATTCATGACCAATCGGACCCGGGGGCATTTTCGTACAAAATCGGTACGAGTTTTTTTTTTTTTTTTTTTCTTTTCTGAAGAATATTGCATTTCTTTCCTGGAACTGTTAAGGTACTATCTGCAAGTTGTCATGCACACATGCCGACATTTGCTTCAAGTCAAAATTCATGACCAATCGGACCCGGGGGCATTTTCGTACAAAATCGGTACGAGTTTTTTTTTTTTTTTTTTCTTTTCTGAAGAATATTGCATTTCTTTCCTGGAACTGTTAAGGTACTATCTGTAAGTTGTCATGCACACATGCCGACATTTGATTCAAGTCAAAATTCATGACCAATCGGACCCGGGAGCATTTTCGTACAAAATCGGTACGAGTTTTTTTTTTTTTTTTTTTTCTTTTCTGAAGAATATTGCATTTCTTTCCTGGAACTGTTAAGGTACTATCTGTAAGTTGTCATGCACACATGCCGACATTTGATTCAAGTCAAAATTCATGACCAATCGGACCCGGGAGCATTTTCGTACAAAATCGGTACGAGTTTTTTTTTTTTTTTTTTTTCTTTTCTGAAGAATATTGCATTTCTTTCCTGGACCTGTTAAGGTACTATCTGTAAGTTGTCATGCACACATGCCGACATTTGATTCAAGTCAAAATTCATGACCAATCGGACCCGGGGGCATTTTCGTACAAAATAGGTACGAGTTTTTTTTCTTTTCTGAAGAATATTGCATTTCTTTCCTGGACCTGTTAAGGTACTATCTGTAAGTTGTCATGCACACATGCCGACATTTGATTCAAGTCAAAATTCATGACCAATCGGACCCGGGAGCATTTTCGTACAAAATCGGTACGAGTTTTTTTTTTTTTTTTTTCTTTTCTGAAGAATATTGCATTTCTTTCCTGGAACTGTTAAGGTACTATCTGCAAGTTGTCATGCACACATGCCGACTTTTGATTCAAGTCAAAATTCATGACCAATCGGACCCGGGAGCATTTTCGTACAAAATCGGTACGAGTTTTTTTTTTTTTTTTTTTTCTTTTCTGAAGAATATTGCATTTCTTTCCTGGAACTGTTAAGGTACTATCTGCAAGTTGTCATGCACACATGCCGACTTTTGATTCAAGTCAAAATTCATGACCAATCGGACCCGGGGGCATTTTCGTACAAAATCGGTACGAGTTTTTTTTTTTTTTTTTTTTCTTTTCTGAAGAATATTGCATTTCTTTCCTGGACCTGTTAAGGTACTATCTGCAAGTTGTCATGCACACATGCCAACATTTGCTTCAAGTCAAAATTCATGACCAATCGGACCCGGGGGCATTTTCGTACAAAATCGGTACGAGTTTTTTTTTTTTTTTTTTCTTTTCTGAAGAATATTGCATTTCTTTCCTGGAACTGTTAAGGTACTATCTGTAAGTTGTCATGCACACATGCCGACATTTGATTCAAGTCAAAATTCATGACCAATCGGACCCGGGAGCATTTTCGTACAAAATCGGTACGAGTTTTTTTTTTTTTTTTTTTTCTTTTCTGAAGAATATTGCATTTCTTTCCTGGACCTGTTAAGGTACTATCTGTAAGTTGTCATGCACACATGCCGACATTTGATTCAAGTCAAAATTCATGACCAATCGGACCCGGGGGCATTTTCGTACAAAATAGGTACGAGTTTTTTTTCTTTTCTGAAGAATATTGCATTTCTTTCCTGGACCTGTTAAGGTACTATCTGTAAGTTGTCATGCACACATGCCGACATTTGATTCAAGTCAAAATTCATGACCAATCGGACCCGGGAGCATTTTCGTACAAAATCGGTACGAGTTTTTTTTTTTTTTTTTTCTTTTCTGAAGAATATTGCATTTCTTTCCTGGAACTGTTAAGGTACTATCTGCAAGTTGTCATGCACACATGCCGACTTTTGATTCAAGTCAAAATTCATGACCAATCGGACCCGGGAGCATTTTCGTACAAAATCGGTACGAGTTTTTTTTTTTTTTTTTTTTCTTTTCTGAAGAATATTGCATTTCTTTCCTGGACCTGTTAAGGTACTATCTGTAAGTTGTCATGCACACATGCCGACATTTGATTCAAGTCAAAATTCATGACCAATCGGACCCGGGGGCATTTTCGTACAAAATAGGTACGAGTTTTTTTTCTTTTCTGAAGAATATCGCATTTCTTTCCTGGAACTGTTAAGGTACTATCTGTAAGTTGTCATGCACACATGCCGACATTTGATTCAAGTCAAAATTCATGACCAATCGGACCCGGGAGCATTTTCGTACAAAATCGGTACGAGTTTTTTTTTTTTTTTTTTCTTTTCTGAAGAATATTGCATTTCTTTCCTGGACCTGTTAAGGTACTATCTGTAAGTTGTCATGCACACATGCCGACATTTGATTCAAGTCAAAATTCATGACCAATCGGACCCGGGGGCATTTTCGTACAAAATCGGTACGAGTTTTTTTTTTTTTTTTTTTCTTTTCTGAAGAATATTGCATTTCTTTCCTGGAACTGTTAAGGTACTATCTGCAAGTTGTCATGCACACATGCCGACATTTGCTTCAAGTCAAAATTCATGACCAATCGGACCCGGGGGCATTTTCGTACAAAATCGGTACGAGTTTTTTTTTTTTTTTTTTCTTTTCTGAAGAATATTGCATTTCTTTCCTGGAACTGTTAAGGTACTATCTGTAAGTTGTCATGCACACATGCCGACATTTGATTCAAGTCAAAATTCATGACCAATCGGACCCGGGAGCATTTTCGTACAAAATCGGTACGAGTTTTTTTTTTTTTTTTTTTTCTTTTCTGAAGAATATTGCATTTCTTTCCTGGAACTGTTAAGGTACTATCTGTAAGTTGTCATGCACACATGCCGACATTTGATTCAAGTCAAAATTCATGACCAATCGGACCCGGGAGCATTTTCGTACAAAATCGGTACGAGTTTTTTTTTTTTTTTTTTTTCTTTTCTGAAGAATATTGCATTTCTTTCCTGGACCTGTTAAGGTACTATCTGTAAGTTGTCATGCACACATGCCGACATTTGATTCAAGTCAAAATTCATGACCAATCGGACCCGGGGGCATTTTCGTACAAAATAGGTACGAGTTTTTTTTCTTTTCTGAAGAATATTGCATTTCTTTCCTGGACCTGTTAAGGTACTATCTGTAAGTTGTCATGCACACATGCCGACATTTGATTCAAGTCAAAATTCATGACCAATCGGACCCGGGAGCATTTTCGTACAAAATCGGTACGAGTTTTTTTTTTTTTTTTTTCTTTTCTGAAGAATATTGCATTTCTTTCCTGGAACTGTTAAGGTACTATCTGCAAGTTGTCATGCACACATGCCGACTTTTGATTCAAGTCAAAATTCATGACCAATCGGACCCGGGAGCATTTTCGTACAAAATCGGTACGAGTTTTTTTTTTTTTTTTTTTTCTTTTCTGAAGAATATTGCATTTCTTTCCTGGACCTGTTAAGGTACTATCTGTAAGTTGTCATGCACACATGCCGACATTTGATTCAAGTCAAAATTCATGACCAATCGGACCCGGGGGCATTTTCGTACAAAATAGGTACGAGTTTTTTTTCTTTTCTGAAGAATATCGCATTTCTTTCCTGGAACTGTTAAGGTACTATCTGTAAGTTGTCATGCACACATGCCGACATTTGATTCAAGTCAAAATTCATGACCAATCGGACCCGGGAGCATTTTCGTACAAAATCGGTACGAGTTTTTTTTTTTTTTTTTTCTTTTCTGAAGAATATTGCATTTCTTTCCTGGACCTGTTAAGGTACTATCTGTAAGTTGTCATGCACACATGCCGACATTTGATTCAAGTCAAAATTCATGACCAATCGGACCCGGGGGCATTTTCGTACAAAATCGGTACGAGTTTTTTTTTTTTTTTTTTTCTTTTCTGAAGAATATTGCATTTCTTTCCTGGAACTGTTAAGGTACTATCTGCAAGTTGTCATGCACACATGCCGACATTTGCTTCAAGTCAAAATTCATGACCAATCGGACCCGGGGGCATTTTCGTACAAAATCGGTACGAGTTTTTTTTTTTTTTTTTTCTTTTCTGAAGAATATTGCATTTCTTTCCTGGAACTGTTAAGGTACTATCTGTAAGTTGTCATGCACACATGCCGACATTTGATTCAAGTCAAAATTCATGACCAATCGGACCCGGGAGCATTTTCGTACAAAATCGGTACGAGTTTTTTTTTTTTTTTTTTTTCTTTTCTGAAGAATATTGCATTTCTTTCCTGGAACTGTTAAGGTACTATCTGCAAGTTGTCATGCACACATGCCGACTTTTGATTCAAGTCAAAATTCATGACCAATCGGACCCGGGGGCATTTTCGTACAAAATCGGTACGAGTTTTTTTTTTTTTTTTTTTTTCTTTTCTGAAGAATATTGCATTTCTTTCCTGGACCTGTTAAGGTACTATCTGCAAGTTGTCATGCACACATGCCGACATTTGCTTCAAGTCAAAATTCATGACCAATCGGACCCGGGGGCATTTTCGTACAAAATCGGTACGAGTTTTTTTTTTTTTTTTTTCTTTTCTGAAGAATATTGCATTTCTTTCCTGGAACTGTTAAGGTACTATCTGTAAGTTGTCATGCACACATGCCGACATTTGATTCAAGTCAAAATTCATGACCAATCGGACCCGGGAGCATTTTCGTACAAAATCGGTACGAGTTTTTTTTTTTTTTTTTTTCTTTTCTGAAGAATATTGCATTTCTTTCCTGGACCTGTTAAGGTACTATCTGTAAGTTGTCATGCACACATGCCGACATTTGATTCAAGTCAAAATTCATGACCAATCGGACCCGGGAGCATTTTCGTACAAAATCGGTACGAGTTTTTTTTTTTTTTTTTCTTTTCTGAAGAATATTGCATTTCTTTCCTGGAACTGTTAAGGTACTATCTGCAAGTTGTCATGCACACATGCCGACTTTTGATTCAAGTCAAAATTCATGACCAATCGGACCCGGGGGCATTTTCGTACAAAATCGGTACGAGTTTTTTTTTTTTTTTTTTTTCTTTTCTGAAGAATATTGCATTTCTTTCCTGGACCTGTTAAGGTACTATCTGCAAGTTGTCATGCACACATGCCGACATTTGCTTCAAGTCAAAATTCATGACCAATCGGACCCGGGGGCATTTTCGTACAAAATCGGTACGAGTTTTTTTTTTTTTTTTTTCTTTTCTGAAGAATATTGCATTTCTTTCCTGGAACTGTTAAGGTACTATCTGTAAGTTGTCATGCACACATGCCGACATTTGATTCAAGTCAAAATTCATGACCAATCGGACCCGGGAGCATTTTCGTACAAAATCGGTACGAGTTTTTTTTTTTTTTTTTTCTTTTCTGAAGAATATTGCATTTCTTTCCTGGAACTGTTAAGGTACTATCTGTAAGTTGTCATGCACACATGCCGACATTTGATTCAAGTCAAAATTCATGACCAATCGGACCCGGGAGCATTTTCGTACAAAATCGGTACGAGTTTTTTTTTTTTTTTTTTCTTTTCTGAAGAATATTGCATTTCTTTCCTGGAACTGTTAAGGTACTATCTGCAAGTTGTCATGCACACATGCCGACATTTGCTTCAAGTCAAAATTCATGACCAATCGGACCCGGGGGCATTTTCGTACAAAATCGGTACGAGTTTTTTTTTTTTTTTTTTCTTTTCTGAAGAATATTGCATTTCTTTCCTGGAACTGTTAAGGTACTATCTGTAAGTTGTCATGCACACATGCCGACATTTGATTCAAGTCAAAATTCATGACCAATCGGACCCGGGAGCATTTTCGTACAAAATCGGTACGAGTTTTTTTTTTTTTTTTTCTTTTCTGAAGAATATTGCATTTCTTTCCTGGAACTGTTAAGGTACTATCTGCAAGTTGTCATGCACACATGCCGACATTTGCTTCAAGTCAAAATTCATGACCAATCGGACCCGGGAGCATTTTCGTACAAAATCGGTACGAGTTTTTTTTTTTTTTTTTTCTTTTCTGAAGAATATTGCATTTCTTTCCTGGAACTGTTAAGGTACTATCTGCAAGTTGTCATGCACACATGCCGACATTTGATTCAAGTCAAAATTCATGACCAATCGGACCCGGGGGCATTTTCGTACAAAATCGGTACGAGTTTTTTTTTTTTTTTTTTCTTTTCTGAAGAATATTGCATTTCTTTCCTGGAACTGTTAAGGTACTATCTGTAAGTTGTCATGCACACATGCCGACATTTGATTCAAGTCAAAATTCATGACCAATCGGACCCGGGAGCATTTTCGTACAAAATCGGTACGAGTTTTTTTTTTTTTTTTTTTTCTTTTCTGAAGAATATTGCATTTCTTTCCTGGACCTGTTAAGGTACTATCTGTAAGTTGTCATGCACACATGCCGACATTTGATTCAAGTCAAAATTCATGACCAATCGGACCCGGGAGCATTTTCGTACAAAATCGGTACGAGTTTTTTTTTTTTTTTTTTCTTTTCTGAAGAATATTGCATTTCTTTCCTGGAACTGTTAAGGTACTATCTGCAAGTTGTCATGCACACATGCCGACTTTTGATTCAAGTCAAAATTCATGACCAATCGGACCCGGGAGCATTTTCGTACAAAATCGGTACGAGTTTTTTTTTTTTTTTTTTTCTTTTCTGAAGAATATTGCATTTCTTTCCTGGAACTGTTAAGGTACTATCTGCAAGTTGTCATGCACACATGCCGACTTTTGATTCAAGTCAAAATTCATGACCAATCGGACCCGGGGGCATTTTCGTACAAAATCGGTACGAGTTTTTTTTTTTTTTTTTTTCTTTTCTGAAGAATATTGCATTTCTTTCCTGGACCTGTTAAGGTACTATCTGCAAGTTGTCATGCACACATGCCAACATTTGCTTCAAGTCAAAATTCATGACCAATCGGACCCGGGAGCATTTTCGTACAAAATCGGTACGAGTTTTTTTTTTTTTTTTTTTCTTTTCTGAAGAATATTGCATTTCTTTCCTGGAACTGTTAAGGTACTATCTGCAAGTTGTCATGCACACATGCCGACTTTTGATTCAAGTCAAAATTCATGACCAATCGGACCCGGGGGCATTTTCGTACAAAATCGGTACGAGTTTTTTTTTTTTTTTTTTTTCTTTTCTGAAGAATATTGCATTTCTTTCCTGGACCTGTTAAGGTACTATCTGCAAGTTGTCATGCACACATGCCGACATTTGCTTCAAGTCAAAATTCATGACCAATCGGACCCGGGGGCATTTTCGTACAAAATCGGTACGAGTTTTTTTTTTTTTTTTTTCTTTTCTGAAGAATATTGCATTTCTTTCCTGGAACTGTTAAGGTACTATCTGTAAGTTGTCATGCACACATGCCGACATTTGATTCAAGTCAAAATTCATGACCAATCGGACCCGGGAGCATTTTCGTACAAAATCGGTACGAGTTTTTTTTTTTTTTTTTTCTTTTCTGAAGAATATTGCATTTCTTTCCTGGAACTGTTAAGGTACTATCTGTAAGTTGTCATGCACACATGCCGACATTTGATTCAAGTCAAAATTCATGACCAATCGGACCCGGGAGCATTTTCGTACAAAATCGGTACGAGTTTTTTTTTTTTTTTTTTCTTTTCTGAAGAATATTGCATTTCTTTCCTGGAACTGTTAAGGTACTATCTGCAAGTTGTCATGCACACATGCCGACATTTGCTTCAAGTCAAAATTCATGACCAATCGGACCCGGGGGCATTTTCGTACAAAATCGGTACGAGTTTTTTTTTTTTTTTTTTCTTTTCTGAAGAATATTGCATTTCTTTCCTGGAACTGTTAAGGTACTATCTGTAAGTTGTCATGCACACATGCCGACATTTGATTCAAGTCAAAATTCATGACCAATCGGACCCGGGAGCATTTTCGTACAAAATCGGTACGAGTTTTTTTTTTTTTTTTTTCTTTTCTGAAGAATATTGCATTTCTTTCCTGGAACTGTTAAGGTACTATCTGCAAGTTGTCATGCACACATGCCGACATTTGCTTCAAGTCAAAATTCATGACCAATCGGACCCGGGAGCATTTTCGTACAAAATCGGTACGAGTTTTTTTTTTTTTTTTTTCTTTTCTGAAGAATATTGCATTTCTTTCCTGGAACTGTTAAGGTACTATCTGCAAGTTGTCATGCACACATGCCGACATTTGATTCAAGTCAAAATTCATGACCAATCGGACCCGGGGGCATTTTCGTACAAAATCGGTACGAGTTTTTTTTTTTTTTTTTTCTTTTCTGAAGAATATTGCATTTCTTTCCTGGAACTGTTAAGGTACTATCTGTAAGTTGTCATGCACACATGCCGACATTTGATTCAAGTCAAAATTCATGACCAATCGGACCCGGGAGCATTTTCGTACAAAATCGGTACGAGTTTTTTTTTTTTTTTTTTTCTTTTCTGAAGAATATTGCATTTCTTTCCTGGACCTGTTAAGGTACTATCTGTAAGTTGTCATGCACACATGCCGACATTTGATTCAAGTCAAAATTCATGACCAATCGGACCCGGGAGCATTTTCGTACAAAATCGGTACGAGTTTTTTTTTTTTTTTTTTCTTTTCTGAAGAATATTGCATTTCTTTCCTGGAACTGTTAAGGTACTATCTGCAAGTTGTCATGCACACATGCCGACATTTGATTCAAGTCAAAATTCATGACCAATCGGACCCGGGGGCATTTTCGTACAAAATCGGTACGAGTTTTTTTTTTTTTTTTTTCTTTTCTGAAGAATATTGCATTTCTTTCCTGGAACTGTTAAGGTACTATCTGTAAGTTGTCATGCACACATGCCGACATTTGATTCAAGTCAAAATTCATGACCAATCG
Organism: Quercus engelmannii; assembly: GCA_029955605.1. NCBI lineage: Eukaryota > Viridiplantae > Streptophyta > Magnoliopsida > Fagales > Fagaceae > Quercus > Quercus engelmannii. Next base: position 146,670 of record JARPSG010000049.1, on the reverse strand, counting down.
GACCCGGGAGCATTTTCGTACAAAATCGGTACGAGTTTTTTTTTTTTTTTTTTTTCTTTTCTGAAGAATATTGCATTTCTTTCCTGGACCTGTTAAGGTACTATCTGTAAGTTGTCATGCACACATGCCGACATTTGATTCAAGTCAAAATTCATGACCAATCGGACCCGGGAGCATTTTCGTACAAAATCGGTACGAGTTTTTTTTTTTTTTTTTTCTTTTCTGAAGAATATTGCATTTCTTTCCTGGAACTGTTAAGGTACTATCTGCAAGTTGTCATGCACACATGCCGACTTTTGATTCAAGTCAAAATTCATGACCAATCGGACCCGGGAGCATTTTCGTACAAAATCGGTACGAGTTTTTTTTTTTTTTTTTTTCTTTTCTGAAGAATATTGCATTTCTTTCCTGGAACTGTTAAGGTACTATCTGCAAGTTGTCATGCACACATGCCGACTTTTGATTCAAGTCAAAATTCATGACCAATCGGACCCGGGGGCATTTTCGTACAAAATCGGTACGAGTTTTTTTTTTTTTTTTTTTCTTTTCTGAAGAATATTGCATTTCTTTCCTGGACCTGTTAAGGTACTATCTGCAAGTTGTCATGCACACATGCCAACATTTGCTTCAAGTCAAAATTCATGACCAATCGGACCCGGGAGCATTTTCGTACAAAATCGGTACGAGTTTTTTTTTTTTTTTTTTTCTTTTCTGAAGAATATTGCATTTCTTTCCTGGAACTGTTAAGGTACTATCTGCAAGTTGTCATGCACACATGCCGACTTTTGATTCAAGTCAAAATTCATGACCAATCGGACCCGGGGGCATTTTCGTACAAAATCGGTACGAGTTTTTTTTTTTTTTTTTTTTCTTTTCTGAAGAATATTGCATTTCTTTCCTGGACCTGTTAAGGTACTATCTGCAAGTTGTCATGCACACATGCCGACATTTGCTTCAAGTCAAAATTCATGACCAATCGGACCCGGGGGCATTTTCGTACAAAATCGGTACGAGTTTTTTTTTTTTTTTTTCTTTTCTGAAGAATATTGCATTTCTTTCCTGGAACTGTTAAGGTACTATCTGTAAGTTGTCATGCACACATGCCGACATTTGATTCAAGTCAAAATTCATGACCAATCGGACCCGGGAGCATTTTCGTACAAAATCGGTACGAGTTTTTTTTTTTTTTTTTTCTTTTCTGAAGAATATTGCATTTCTTTCCTGGAACTGTTAAGGTACTATCTGTAAGTTGTCATGCACACATGCCGACATTTGATTCAAGTCAAAATTCATGACCAATCGGACCCGGGAGCATTTTCGTACAAAATCGGTACGAGTTTTTTTTTTTTTTTTTTCTTTTCTGAAGAATATTGCATTTCTTTCCTGGAACTGTTAAGGTACTATCTGCAAGTTGTCATGCACACATGCCGACATTTGCTTCAAGTCAAAATTCATGACCAATCGGACCCGGGGGCATTTTCGTACAAAATCGGTACGAGTTTTTTTTTTTTTTTTTTCTTTTCTGAAGAATATTGCATTTCTTTCCTGGAACTGTTAAGGTACTATCTGTAAGTTGTCATGCACACATGCCGACATTTGATTCAAGTCAAAATTCATGACCAATCGGACCCGGGAGCATTTTCGTACAAAATCGGTACGAGTTTTTTTTTTTTTTTTTTCTTTTCTGAAGAATATTGCATTTCTTTCCTGGAACTGTTAAGGTACTATCTGCAAGTTGTCATGCACACATGCCGACATTTGCTTCAAGTCAAAATTCATGACCAATCGGACCCGGGAGCATTTTCGTACAAAATCGGTACGAGTTTTTTTTTTTTTTTTTTCTTTTCTGAAGAATATTGCATTTCTTTCCTGGAACTGTTAAGGTACTATCTGCAAGTTGTCATGCACACATGCCGACATTTGATTCAAGTCAAAATTCATGACCAATCGGACCCGGGGGCATTTTCGTACAAAATCGGTACGAGTTTTTTTTTTTTTTTTTTCTTTTCTGAAGAATATTGCATTTCTTTCCTGGAACTGTTAAGGTACTATCTGTAAGTTGTCATGCACACATGCCGACATTTGATTCAAGTCAAAATTCATGACCAATCGGACCCGGGAGCATTTTCGTACAAAATCGGTACGAGTTTTTTTTTTTTTTTTTTTCTTTTCTGAAGAATATTGCATTTCTTTCCTGGACCTGTTAAGGTACTATCTGTAAGTTGTCATGCACACATGCCGACATTTGATTCAAGTCAAAATTCATGACCAATCGGACCCGGGAGCATTTTCGTACAAAATCGGTACGAGTTTTTTTTTTTTTTTTTTCTTTTCTGAAGAATATTGCATTTCTTTCCTGGAACTGTTAAGGTACTATCTGCAAGTTGTCATGCACACATGCCGACTTTTGATTCAAGTCAAAATTCATGACCAATCGGACCCGGGAGCATTTTCGTACAAAATCGGTACGAGTTTTTTTTTTTTTTTTTTTCTTTTCTGAAGAATATTGCATTTCTTTCCTGGAACTGTTAAGGTACTATCTGCAAGTTGTCATGCACACATGCCGACTTTTGATTCAAGTCAAAATTCATGACCAATCGGACCCGGGGGCATTTTCGTACAAAATCGGTACGAGTTTTTTTTTTTTTTTTTTTTCTTTTCTGAAGAATATTGCATTTCTTTCCTGGACCTGTTAAGGTACTATCTGCAAGTTGTCATGCACACATGCCAACATTTGCTTCAAGTCAAAATTCATGACCAATCGGACCCGGGAGCATTTTCGTACAAAATCGGTACGAGTTTTTTTTTTTTTTTTTTTCTTTTCTGAAGAATATTGCATTTCTTTCCTGGAACTGTTAAGGTACTATCTGCAAGTTGTCATGCACACATGCCGACTTTTGATTCAAGTCAAAATTCATGACCAATCGGACCCGGGGGCATTTTCGTACAAAATCGGTACGAGTTTTTTTTTTTTTTTTTTTTCTTTTCTGAAGAATATTGCATTTCTTTCCTGGACCTGTTAAGGTACTATCTGCAAGTTGTCATGCACACATGCCGACATTTGCTTCAAGTCAAAATTCATGACCAATCGGACCCGGGGGCATTTTCGTACAAAATCGGTACGAGTTTTTTTTTTTTTTTTTCTTTTCTGAAGAATATTGCATTTCTTTCCTGGAACTGTTAAGGTACTATCTGTAAGTTGTCATGCACACATGCCGACATTTGATTCAAGTCAAAATTCATGACCAATCGGACCCGGGAGCATTTTCGTACAAAATCGGTACGAGTTTTTTTTTTTTTTTTTTCTTTTCTGAAGAATATTGCATTTCTTTCCTGGAACTGTTAAGGTACTATCTGTAAGTTGTCATGCACACATGCCGACATTTGATTCAAGTCAAAATTCATGACCAATCGGACCCGGGAGCATTTTCGTACAAAATCGGTACGAGTTTTTTTTTTTTTTTTTTCTTTTCTGAAGAATATTGCATTTCTTTCCTGGAACTGTTAAGGTACTATCTGCAAGTTGTCATGCACACATGCCGACATTTGCTTCAAGTCAAAATTCATGACCAATCGGACCCGGGGGCATTTTCGTACAAAATCGGTACGAGTTTTTTTTTTTTTTTTTTCTTTTCTGAAGAATATTGCATTTCTTTCCTGGAACTGTTAAGGTACTATCTGTAAGTTGTCATGCACACATGCCGACATTTGATTCAAGTCAAAATTCATGACCAATCGGACCCGGGAGCATTTTCGTACAAAATCGGTACGAGTTTTTTTTTTTTTTTTTTCTTTTCTGAAGAATATTGCATTTCTTTCCTGGAACTGTTAAGGTACTATCTGCAAGTTGTCATGCACACATGCCGACATTTGCTTCAAGTCAAAATTCATGACCAATCGGACCCGGGAGCATTTTCGTACAAAATCGGTACGAGTTTTTTTTTTTTTTTTTTCTTTTCTGAAGAATATTGCATTTCTTTCCTGGAACTGTTAAGGTACTATCTGCAAGTTGTCATGCACACATGCCGACATTTGATTCAAGTCAAAATTCATGACCAATCGGACCCGGGGGCATTTTCGTACAAAATCGGTACGAGTTTTTTTTTTTTTTTTTTCTTTTCTGAAGAATATTGCATTTCTTTCCTGGAACTGTTAAGGTACTATCTGTAAGTTGTCATGCACACATGCCGACATTTGATTCAAGTCAAAATTCATGACCAATCGGACCCGGGAGCATTTTCGTACAAAATCGGTACGAGTTTTTTTTTTTTTTTTTTTCTTTTCTGAAGAATATTGCATTTCTTTCCTGGACCTGTTAAGGTACTATCTGCAAGTTGTCATGCACACATGCCGACATTTGCTTCAAGTCAAAATTCATGACCAATCGGACCCGGGAGCATTTTCGTACAAAATCGGTACGAGTTTTTTTTTTTTTTTTTTCTTTTCTGAAGAATATTGCATTTCTTTCCTGGAACTGTTAAGGTACTATCTGTAAGTTGTCATGCACACATGCCGACATTTGATTCAAGTCAAAATTCATGACCAATCGGACCCGGGAGCATTTTCGTACAAAATCGGTACGAGTTTTTTTTTTTTTTTTTTCTTTTCTGAAGAATATTGCATTTCTTTCCTGGAACTGTTAAGGTACTATCTGCAAGTTGTCATGCACACATGCCGACATTTGCTTCAAGTCAAAATTCATGACCAATCGGACCCGGGAGCATTTTCGTACAAAATCGGTACGAGTTTTTTTTTTTTTTTTTTCTTTTCTGAAGAATATTGCATTTCTTTCCTGGAACTGTTAAGGTACTATCTGCAAGTTGTCATGCACACATGCCGACATTTGATTCAAGTCAAAATTCATGACCAATCGGACCCGGGGGCATTTTCGTACAAAATCGGTACGAGTTTTTTTTTTTTTTTTTTCTTTTCTGAAGAATATTGCATTTCTTTCCTGGAACTGTTAAGGTACTATCTGTAAGTTGTCATGCACACATGCCGACATTTGATTCAAGTCAAAATTCATGACCAATCGGACCCGGGAGCATTTTCGTACAAAATCGGTACGAGTTTTTTTTTTTTTTTTTTTCTTTTCTGAAGAATATTGCATTTCTTTCCTGGACCTGTTAAGGTACTATCTGTAAGTTGTCATGCACACATGCCGACATTTGATTCAAGTCAAAATTCATGACCAATCGGACCCGGGAGCATTTTCGTACAAAATCGGTACGAGTTTTTTTTTTTTTTTTTTCTTTTCTGAAGAATATTGCATTTCTTTCCTGGAACTGTTAAGGTACTATCTGCAAGTTGTCATGCACACATGCCGACTTTTGATTCAAGTCAAAATTCATGACCAATCGGACCCGGGAGCATTTTCGTACAAAATCGGTACGAGTTTTTTTTTTTTTTTTTTTCTTTTCTGAAGAATATTGCATTTCTTTCCTGGAACTGTTAAGGTACTATCTGCAAGTTGTCATGCACACATGCCGACTTTTGATTCAAGTCAAAATTCATGACCAATCGGACCCGGGGGCATTTTCGTACAAAATCGGTACGAGTTTTTTTTTTTTTTTTTTTTCTTTTCTGAAGAATATTGCATTTCTTTCCTGGACCTGTTAAGGTACTATCTGCAAGTTGTCATGCACACATGCCAACATTTGCTTCAAGTCAAAATTCATGACCAATCGGACCCGGGAGCATTTTCGTACAAAATCGGTACGAGTTTTTTTTTTTTTTTTTTTCTTTTCTGAAGAATATTGCATTTCTTTCCTGGAACTGTTAAGGTACTATCTGCAAGTTGTCATGCACACATGCCGACTTTTGATTCAAGTCAAAATTCATGACCAATCGGACCCGGGGGCATTTTCGTACAAAATCGGTACGAGTTTTTTTTTTTTTTTTTTTTCTTTTCTGAAGAATATTGCATTTCTTTCCTGGACCTGTTAAGGTACTATCTGCAAGTTGTCATGCACACATGCCGACATTTGCTTCAAGTCAAAATTCATGACCAATCGGACCCGGGGGCATTTTCGTACAAAATCGGTACGAGTTTTTTTTTTTTTTTTTCTTTTCTGAAGAATATTGCATTTCTTTCCTGGAACTGTTAAGGTACTATCTGTAAGTTGTCATGCACACATGCCGACATTTGATTCAAGTCAAAATTCATGACCAATCGGACCCGGGAGCATTTTCGTACAAAATCGGTACGAGTTTTTTTTTTTTTTTTTTCTTTTCTGAAGAATATTGCATTTCTTTCCTGGAACTGTTAAGGTACTATCTGTAAGTTGTCATGCACACATGCCGACATTTGATTCAAGTCAAAATTCATGACCAATCGGACCCGGGAGCATTTTCGTACAAAATCGGTACGAGTTTTTTTTTTTTTTTTTTCTTTTCTGAAGAATATTGCATTTCTTTCCTGGAACTGTTAAGGTACTATCTGCAAGTTGTCATGCACACATGCCGACATTTGCTTCAAGTCAAAATTCATGACCAATCGGACCCGGGGGCATTTTCGTACAAAATCGGTACGAGTTTTTTTTTTTTTTTTTTCTTTTCTGAAGAATATTGCATTTCTTTCCTGGAACTGTTAAGGTACTATCTGTAAGTTGTCATGCACACATGCCGACATTTGATTCAAGTCAAAATTCATGACCAATCGGACCCGGGAGCATTTTCGTACAAAATCGGTACGAGTTTTTTTTTTTTTTTTTTCTTTTCTGAAGAATATTGCATTTCTTTCCTGGAACTGTTAAGGTACTATCTGCAAGTTGTCATGCACACATGCCGACATTTGCTTCAAGTCAAAATTCATGACCAATCGGACCCGGGAGCATTTTCGTACAAAATCGGTACGAGTTTTTTTTTTTTTTTTTTCTTTTCTGAAGAATATTGCATTTCTTTCCTGGAACTGTTAAGGTACTATCTGCAAGTTGTCATGCACACATGCCGACATTTGATTCAAGTCAAAATTCATGACCAATCGGACCCGGGGGCATTTTCGTACAAAATCGGTACGAGTTTTTTTTTTTTTTTTTTCTTTTCTGAAGAATATTGCATTTCTTTCCTGGAACTGTTAAGGTACTATCTGTAAGTTGTCATGCACACATGCCGACATTTGATTCAAGTCAAAATTCATGACCAATCGGACCCGGGAGCATTTTCGTACAAAATCGGTACGAGTTTTTTTTTTTTTTTTTTTCTTTTCTGAAGAATATTGCATTTCTTTCCTGGACCTGTTAAGGTACTATCTGTAAGTTGTCATGCACACATGCCGACATTTGATTCAAGTCAAAATTCATGACCAATCGGACCCGGGAGCATTTTCGTACAAAATCGGTACGAGTTTTTTTTTTTTTTTTTTCTTTTCTGAAGAATATTGCATTTCTTTCCTGGAACTGTTAAGGTACTATCTGCAAGTTGTCATGCACACATGCCGACTTTTGATTCAAGTCAAAATTCATGACCAATCGGACCCGGGAGCATTTTCGTACAAAATCGGTACGAGTTTTTTTTTTTTTTTTTTTCTTTTCTGAAGAATATTGCATTTCTTTCCTGGAACTGTTAAGGTACTATCTGCAAGTTGTCATGCACACATGCCGACTTTTGATTCAAGTCAAAATTCATGACCAATCGGACCCGGGGGCATTTTCGTACAAAATCGGTACGAGTTTTTTTTTTTTTTTTTTTTCTTTTCTGAAGAATATTGCATTTCTTTCCTGGACCTGTTAAGGTACTATCTGCAAGTTGTCATGCACACATGCCAACATTTGCTTCAAGTCAAAATTCATGACCAACCGGACCCGGGGGCATTTTCGTACAAAATCGGTACGAGTTTTTTTTTTTTTTTTTTTCTTTTCTGAAGAATATTGCATTTCTTTCCTGGAACTGTTAAGGTACTATCTGTAAGTTGTCATGCACACATGCCGACATTTGATTCAAGTCAAAATTCATGACCAATCGGACCCGGGAGCATTTTCGTACAAAATCGGTACGAGTTTTTTTTTTTTTTTTTTTTCCTTTCTGAAGAATATTGCATTTCTTTCCTGGACCTGTTAAGGTACTATCTGTAAGTTGTCATGCACACATGCCGACATTTGATTCAAGTCAAAATTCATGACCAATCGGACCCGGGGGCATTTTCGTACAAAATAGGTACGAGTTTTTTTTCTTTTCTGAAGAATATTGCATTTCTTTCCTGGACCTGTTAAGGTACTATCTGTAAGTTGTCATGCACACATGCCGACATTTGATTCAAGTCAAAATTCATGACCAATCGGACCCGGGAGCATTTTCGTACAAAATCGGTACGAGTTTTTTTTTTTTTTTTTTCTTTTCTGAAGAATATTGCATTTCTTTCCTGGAACTGTTAAGGTACTATCTGCAAGTTGTCATGCACACATGCCGACTTTTGATTCAAGTCAAAATTCATGACCAATCGGACCCGGGAGCATTTTCGTACAAAATCGGTACGAGTTTTTTTTTTTTTTTTTTTTCTTTTCTGAAGAATATTGCATTTCTTTCCTGGACCTGTTAAGGTACTATCTGTAAGTTGTCATGCACACATGCCGACATTTGATTCAAGTCAAAATTCATGACCAATCGGACCCGGGGGCATTTTCGTACAAAATAGGTACGAGTTTTTTTTCTTTTCTGAAGAATATCGCATTTCTTTCCTGGAACTGTTAAGGTACTATCTGTAAGTTGTCATGCACACATGCCGACATTTGATTCAAGTCAAAATTCATGACCAATCGGACCCGGGAGCATTTTCGTACAAAATCGGTACGAGTTTTTTTTTTTTTTTTTTCTTTTCTGAAGAATATTGCATTTCTTTCCTGGACCTGTTAAGGTACTATCTGTAAGTTGTCATGCACACATGCCGACATTTGATTCAAGTCAAAATTCATGACCAATCGGACCCGGGGGCATTTTCGTACAAAATCGGTACGAGTTTTTTTTTTTTTTTTTTTTCTTTTCTGAAGAATATTGCATTTCTTTCCTGGAACTGTTAAGGTACTATCTGCAAGTTGTCATGCACACATGCCGACATTTGCTTCAAGTCAAAATTCATGACCAATCGGACCCGGGGGCATTTTCGTACAAAATCGGTACGAGTTTTTTTTTTTTTTTTTTCTTTTCTGAAGAATATTGCATTTCTTTCCTGGAACTGTTAAGGTACTATCTGCAAGTTGTCATGCACACATGCCGACATTTGCTTCAAGTCAAAATTCATGACCAATCGGACCCGGGGGCATTTTCGTACAAAATCGGTACGAGTTTTTTTTTTTTTTTTTTCTTTTCTGAAGAATATTGCATTTCTTTCCTGGAACTGTTAAGGTACTATCTGTAAGTTGTCATGCACACATGCCGACATTTGATTCAAGTCAAAATTCATGACCAATCGGACCCGGGAGCATTTTCGTACAAAATCGGTACGAGTTTTTTTTTTTTTTTTTTCTTTTCTGAAGAATATTGCATTTCTTTCCTGGAACTGTTAAGGTACTATCTGCAAGTTGTCATGCACACATGCCGACATTTGCTTCAAGTCAAAATTCATGACCAATCGGACCCGGGAGCATTTTCGTACAAAATCGGTACGAGTTTTTTTTTTTTTTTTTTCTTTTCTGAAGAATATTGCATTTCTTTCCTGGAACTGTTAAGGTACTATCTGCAAGTTGTCATGCACACATGCCGACATTTGATTCAAGTCAAAATTCATGACCAATCGGACCCGGGGGCATTTTCGTACAAAATCGGTACGAGTTTTTTTTTTTTTTTTTTCTTTTCTGAAGAATATTGCATTTCTTTCCTGGAACTGTTAAGGTACTATCTGTAAGTTGTCATGCACACATGCCGACATTTGATTCAAGTCAAAATTCATGACCAATCGGACCCGGGAGCATTTTCGTACAAAATCGGTACGAGTTTTTTTTTTTTTTTTTTTCTTTTCTGAAGAATATTGCATTTCTTTCCTGGACCTGTTAAGGTACTATCTGTAAGTTGTCATGCACACATGCCGACATTTGATTCAAGTCAAAATTCATGACCAATCGGACCCGGGAGCATTTTCGTACAAAATCGGTACGAGTTTTTTTTTTTTTTTTTTTCTTTTCTGAAGAATATTGCATTTCTTTCCTGGAACTGTTAAGGTACTATCTGCAAGTTGTCATGCACACATGCCGACATTTGCTTCAAGTCAAAATTCATGACCAATCGGACCCGGGGGCATTTTCGTACAAAATCGGTACGAGTTTTTTTTTTTTTTTTTTCTTTTCTGAAGAATATTGCATTTCTTTCCTGGAACTGTTAAGGTACTATCTGCAAGTTGTCATGCACACATGCCGACATTTGCTTCAAGTCAAAATTCATGACCAATCGGACCCGGGGGCATTTTCGTACAAAATCGGTACGAGTTTTTTTTTTTTTTTTTTTCTTTTCTGAAGAATATTGCATTTCTTTCCTGGAACTGTTAAGGTACTATCTGTAAGTTGTCATGCACACATGCCGACATTTGATTCAAGTCAAAATTCATGACCAATCGGACCCGGGAGCATTTTCGTACAAAATCGGTACGAGTTTTTTTTTTTTTTTTTTCTTTTCTGAAGAATATTGCATTTCTTTCCTGGAACTGTTAAGGTACTATCTGCAAGTTGTCATGCACACATGCCGACATTTGCTTCAAGTCAAAATTCATGACCAATCGGACCCGGGAGCATTTTCGTACAAAATCGGTACGAGTTTTTTTTTTTTTTTTTTCTTTTCTGAAGAATATTGCATTTCTTTCCTGGAACTGTTAAGGTACTATCTGCAAGTTGTCATGCACACATGCCGACATTTGATTCAAGTCAAAATTCATGACCAATCGGACCCGGGGGCATTTTCGTACAAAATCGGTACGAGTTTTTTTTTTTTTTTTTTCTTTTCTGAAGAATATTGCATTTCTTTCCTGGAACTGTTAAGGTACTATCTGTAAGTTGTCATGCACACATGCCGACATTTGATTCAAGTCAAAATTCATGACCAATCGGACCCGGGAGCATTTTCGTACAAAATCGGTACGAGTTTTTTTTTTTTTTTTTTTCTTTTCTGAAGAATATTGCATTTCTTTCCTGGACCTGTTAAGGTACTATCTGTAAGTTGTCATGCACACATGCCGACATTTGATTCAAGTCAAAATTCATGACCAATCGGACCCGGGAGCATTTTCGTACAAAATCGGTACGAGTTTTTTTTTTTTTTTTTTCTTTTCTGAAGAATATTGCATTTCTTTCCTGGAACTGTTAAGGTACTATCTGCAAGTTGTCATGCACACATGCCGACTTTTGATTCAAGTCAAAATTCATGACCAATCGGACCCGGGAGCATTTTCGTACAAAATCGGTACGAGTTTTTTTTTTTTTTTTTTTCTTTTCTGAAGAATATTGCATTTCTTTCCTGGAACTGTTAAGGTACTATCTGCAAGTTGTCATGCACACATGCCGACTTTTGATTCAAGTCAAAATTCATGACCAATCGGACCCGGGGGCATTTTCGTACAAAATCGGTACGAGTTTTTTTTTTTTTTTTTTTTCTTTTCTGAAGAATATTGCATTTCTTTCCTGGACCTGTTAAGGTACTATCTGCAAGTTGTCATGCACACATGCCAACATTTGCTTCAAGTCAAAATTCATGACCAATCGGACCCGGGGGCATTTTCGTACAAAATCGGTACGAGTTTTTTTTTTTTTTTTTTCTTTTCTGAAGAATATTGCATTTCTTTCCTGGAACTGTTAAGGTACTATCTGTAAGTTGTCATGCACACATGCCGACATTTGATTCAAGTCAAAATTCATGACCAATCGGACCCGGGAGCATTTTCGTACAAAATCGGTACGAGTTTTTTTTTTTTTTTTTTTTCTTTTCTGAAGAATATTGCATTTCTTTCCTGGACCTGTTAAGGTACTATCTGTAAGTTGTCATGCACACATGCCGACATTTGATTCAAGTCAAAATTCATGACCAATCGGACCCGGGGGCATTTTCGTACAAAATAGGTACGAGTTTTTTTTCTTTTCTGAAGAATATTGCATTTCTTTCCTGGACCTGTTAAGGTACTATCTGTAAGTTGTCATGCACACATGCCGACATTTGATTCAAGTCAAAATTCATGACCAATCGGACCCGGGAGCATTTTCGTACAAAATCGGTACGAGTTTTTTTTTTTTTTTTTTCTTTTCTGAAGAATATTGCATTTCTTTCCTGGAACTGTTAAGGTACTATCTGCAAGTTGTCATGCACACATGCCGACTTTTGATTCAAGTCAAAATTCATGACCAATCGGACCCGGGAGCATTTTCGTACAAAATCGGTACGAGTTTTTTTTTTTTTTTTTTTTCTTTTCTGAAGAATATTGCATTTCTTTCCTGGACCTGTTAAGGTACTATCTGTAAGTTGTCATGCACACATGCCGACATTTGATTCAAGTCAAAATTCATGACCAATCGGACCCGGGGGCATTTTCGTACAAAATAGGTACGAGTTTTTTTTCTTTTCTGAAGAATATTGCATTTCTTTCCTGGAACTGTTAAGGTACTATCTGTAAGTTGTCATGCACACATGCCGACATTTGATTCAAGTCAAAATTCATGACCAATCGGACCCGGGAGCATTTTCGTACAAAATCGGTACGAGTTTTTTTTTTTTTTTTTTCTTTTCTGAAGAATATTGCATTTCTTTCCTGGACCTGTTAAGGTACTATCTGTAAGTTGTCATGCACACATGCCGACATTTGATTCAAGTCAAAATTCATGACCAATCGGACCCGGGGGCATTTTCGTACAAAATCGGTACGAGTTTTTTTTTTTTTTTTTTTTCTTTTCTGAAGAATATTGCATTTCTTTCCTGGAACTGTTAAGGTACTATCTGCAAGTTGTCATGCACACATGCCGACATTTGCTTCAAGTCAAAATTCATGACCAATCGGACCCGGGGGCATTTTCGTACAAAATCGGTACGAGTTTTTTTTTTTTTTTTTTCTTTTCTGAAGAATATTGCATTTCTTTCCTGGAACTGTTAAGGTACTATCTGCAAGTTGTCATGCACACATGCCGACATTTGCTTCAAGTCAAAATTCATGACCAATCGGACCCGGGGGCATTTTCGTACAAAATCGGTACGAGTTTTTTTTTTTTTTTTTTCTTTTCTGAAGAATATTGCATTTCTTTCCTGGAACTGTTAAGGTACTATCTGTAAGTTGTCATGCACACATGCCGACATTTGATTCAAGTCAAAATTCATGACCAATCGGACCCGGGGGCATTTTCGTACAAAATCGGTACGAGTTTTTTTTTTTTTTTTTTTCTTTTCTGAAGAATATTGCATTTCTTTCCTGGAACTGTTAAGGTACTATCTGCAAGTTGTCATGCACACATGCCGACATTTGCTTCAAGTCAAAATTCATGACCAATCGGACCCGGGGGCATTTTCGTACAAAATCGGTACGAGTTTTTTTTTTTTTTTTTTCTTTTCTGAAGAATATTGCATTTCTTTCCTGGAACTGTTAAGGTACTATCTGTAAGTTGTCATGCACACATGCCGACATTTGATTCAAGTCAAAATTCATGACCAATCGGACCCGGGAGCATTTTCGTACAAAATCGGTACGAGTTTTTTTTTTTTTTTTTTTTCTTTTCTGAAGAATATTGCATTTCTTTCCTGGAACTGTTAAGGTACTATCTGCAAGTTGTCATGCACACATGCCGACTTTTGATTCAAGTCAAAATTCATGACCAATCGGACCCGGGGGCATTTTCGTACAAAATCGGTACGAGTTTTTTTTTTTTTTTTTTTTCTTTTCTGAAGAATATTGCATTTCTTTCCTGGACCTGTTAAGGTACTATCTGCAAGTTGTCATGCACACATGCCGACATTTGCTTCAAGTCAAAATTCATGACCAATCGGACCCGGGGGCATTTTCGTACAAAATCGGTACGAGTTTTTTTTTTTTTTTTTTCTTTTCTGAAGAATATTGCATTTCTTTCCTGGAACTGTTAAGGTACTATCTGTAAGTTGTCATGCACACATGCCGACATTTGATTCAAGTCAAAATTCATGACCAATCGGACCCGGGAGCATTTTCGTACAAAATCGGTACGAGTTTTTTTTTTTTTTTTTTTCTTTTCTGAAGAATATTGCATTTCTTTCCTGGACCTGTTAAGGTACTATCTGTAAGTTGTCATGCACACATGCCGACATTTGATTCAAGTCAAAATTCATGACCAATCGGACCCGGGAGCATTTTCGTACAAAATCGGTACGAGTTTTTTTTTTTTTTTTTCTTTTCTGAAGAATATTGCATTTCTTTCCTGGAACTGTTAAGGTACTATCTGCAAGTTGTCATGCACACATGCCGACTTTTGATTCAAGTCAAAATTCATGACCAATCGGACCCGGGGGCATTTTCGTACAAAATCGGTACGAGTTTTTTTTTTTTTTTTTTTTCTTTTCTGAAGAATATTGCATTTCTTTCCTGGACCTGTTAAGGTACTATCTGCAAGTTGTCATGCACACATGCCGACATTTGCTTCAAGTCAAAATTCATGACCAATCGGACCCGGGGGCATTTTCGTACAAAATCGGTACGAGTTTTTTTTTTTTTTTTTTCTTTTCTGAAGAATATTGCATTTCTTTCCTGGAACTGTTAAGGTACTATCTGTAAGTTGTCATGCACACATGCCGACATTTGATTCAAGTCAAAATTCATGACCAATCGGACCCGGGAGCATTTTCGTACAAAATCGGTATGAGTTTTTTTTTTTTTTTTTTCTTTTCTGAAGAATATTGCATTTCTTTCCTGGAACTGTTAAGGTACTATCTGCAAGTCGTCATGCACACATGCCGACATTTGCTTCAAGTCAAAATTCATGACCAATCGGACCCGGGGGCATTTTCGTACAAAATCGGTACGAGTTTTTTTTTTTTTTTTTTCTTTTCTGAAGAATATTGCATTTCTTTCCTGGAACTGTTAAGGTACTATCTGTAAGTTGTCATGCACACATGCCGACATTTGATTCAAGTCAAAATTCATGACCAATCGGACCCGGGAGCATTTTCGTACAAAATCGGTACGAGTTTTTTTTTTTTTTTTTTCTTTTCTGAAGAATATTGCATTTCTTTCCTGGAACTGTTAAGGTACTATCTGTAAGTTGTCATGCACACATGCCGACATTTGATTCAAGTCAAAATTCATGACCAATCGGACCCGGGGGCATTTTCGTACAAAATCGGTACGAGTTTTTTTTTTTTTTTTTTTCTTTTCTGAAGAATATTGCATTTCTTTCCTGGAACTGTTAAGGTACTATCTGCAAGTTGTCATGCACACATGCCGACATTTGCTTCAAGTCAAAATTCATGACCAATCGGACCCGGGGGCATTTTCGTACAAAATCGGTACGAGTTTTTTTTTTTTTTTTTTCTTTTCTGAAGAATATTGCATTTCTTTCCTGGAACTGTTAAGGTACTATCTGTAAGTTGTCATGCACACATGCCGACATTTGATTCAAGTCAAAATTCATGACCAATCGGACCCGGGAGCATTTTCGTACAAAATCGGTACGAGTTTTTTTTTTTTTTTTTTTTCTTTTCTGAAGAATATTGCATTTCTTTCCTGGAACTGTTAAGGTACTATCTGCAAGTTGTCATGCACACATGCCGACTTTTGATTCAAGTCAAAATTCATGACCAATCGGACCCGGGGGCATTTTCGTACAAAATCGGTACGAGTTTTTTTTTTTTTTTTTTTTCTTTTCTGAAGAATATTGCATTTCTTTCCTGGACCTGTTAAGGTACTATCTGCAAGTTGTCATGCACACATGCCGACATTTGCTTCAAGTCAAAATTCATGACCAATCGGACCCGGGGGCATTTTCGTACAAAATCGGTACGAGTTTTTTTTTTTTTTTTTTCTTTTCTGAAGAATATTGCATTTCTTTCCTGGAACTGTTAAGGTACTATCTGTAAGTTGTCATGCACACATGCCGACATTTGATTCAAGTCAAAATTCATGACCAATCGGACCCGGGAGCATTTTCGTACAAAATCGGTACGAGTTTTTTTTTTTTTTTTTTTCTTTTCTGAAGAATATTGCATTTCTTTCCTGGACCTGTTAAGGTACTATCTGTAAGTTGTCATGCACACATGCCGACATTTGATTCAAGTCAAAATTCATGACCAATCGGACCCGGGAGCATTTTCGTACAAAATCGGTACGAGTTTTTTTTTTTTTTTTTCTTTTCTGAAGAATATTGCATTTCTTTCCTGGAACTGTTAAGGTACTATCTGCAAGTTGTCATGCACACATGCCGACTTTTGATTCAAGTCAAAATTCATGACCAATCGGACCCGGGGGCATTTTCGTACAAAATCGGTACGAGTTTTTTTTTTTTTTTTTTTTCTTTTCTGAAGAATATTGCATTTCTTTCCTGGACCTGTTAAGGTACTATCTGCAAGTTGTCATGCACACATGCCGACATTTGCTTCAAGTCAAAATTCATGACCAATCGGACCCGGGGGCATTTTCGTACAAAATCGGTACGAGTTTTTTTTTTTTTTTTTTCTTTTCTGAAGAATATTGCATTTCTTTCCTGGAACTGTTAAGGTACTATCTGTAAGTTGTCATGCACACATGCCGACATTTGATTCAAGTCAAAATTCATGACCAATCGGACCCGGGAGCATTTTCGTACAAAATCGGTACGAGTTTTTTTTTTTTTTTTTTCTTTTCTGAAGAATATTGCATTTCTTTCCTGGAACTGTTAAGGTACTATCTGCAAGTCGTCATGCACACATGCCGACATTTGCTTCAAGTCAAAATTCATGACCAATCGGACCCGGGAGCATTTTCGTACAAAATCGGTACGAGTTTTTTTTTTTTTTTTTTTCTTTTCTGAAGAATATTGCATTTCTTTCCTGGAACTGTTAAGGTACTATCTGCAAGTTGTCATGCACACATGCCGACATTTGCTTCAAGTCAAAATTCATGACCAATCGGACCCGGGGGCATTTTCGTACAAAATCGGTACGAGTTTTTTTTTTTTTTTTTTTCTTTTCTGAAGAATATTGCATTTCTTTCCTGGAACTGTTAAGGTACTATCTGTAAGTTGTCATGCACACATGCCGACATTTGATTCAAGTCAAAATTCATGACCAATCGGACCCGGGAGCATTTTCGTACAAAATCGGTACGAGTTTTTTTTTTTTTTTTTTTCTTTTCTGAAGAATATTGCATTTCTTTCCTGGAACTGTTAAGGTACTATCTGCAAGTTGTCATGCACACATGCCGACATTTGCTTCAAGTCAAAATTCATGACCAATCGGACCCGGGAGCATTTTCGTACAAAATCGGTACGAGTTTTTTTTTTTTTTTTTTCTTTTCTGAAGAATATTGCATTTCTTTCCTGGAACTGTTAAGGTACTATCTGCAAGTTGTCATGCACACATGCCGACATTTGCTTCAAGTCAAAATTCATGACCAATCGGACCCGGGAGCATTTTCGTACAAAATCGGTACGAGTTTTTTTTTTTTTTTTTTCTTTTCTGAAGAATATTGCATTTCTTTCCTGGAACTGTTAAGGTACTATCTGCAAGTTGTCATGCACACATGCCGACATTTGATTCAAGTCAAAATTCATGACCAATCGGACCCGGGGGCATTTTCGTACAAAATCGGTACGAGTTTTTTTTTTTTTTTTTTCTTTTCTGAAGAATATTGCATTTCTTTCCTGGAACTGTTAAGGTACTATCTGTAAGTTGTCATGCACACATGCCGACATTTGATTCAAGTCAAAATTCATGACCAATCGGACCCGGGAGCATTTTCGTACAAAATCGGTACGAGTTTTTTTTTTTTTTTTTTTCTTTTCTGAAGAATATTGCATTTCTTTCCTGGACCTGTTAAGGTACTATCTGTAAGTTGTCATGCACACATGCCGACATTTGATTCAAGTCAAAATTCATGACCAATCGGACCCGGGAGCATTTTCGTACAAAATCGGTACGAGTTTTTTTTTTTTTTTTTTCTTTTCTGAAGAATATTGCATTTCTTTCCTGGAACTGTTAAGGTACTATCTGCAAGTTGTCATGCACACATGCCGACTTTTGATTCAAGTCAAAATTCATGACCAATCGGACCCGGGAGCATTTTCGTACAAAATCGGTACGAGTTTTTTTTTTTTTTTTTTTCTTTTCTGAAGAATATTGCATTTCTTTCCTGGAACTGTTAAGGTACTATCTGCAAGTTGTCATGCACACATGCCGACTTTTGATTCAAGTCAAAATTCATGACCAATCGGACCCGGGGGCATTTTCGTACAAAATCGGTACGAGTTTTTTTTTTTTTTTTTTTTCTTTTCTGAAGAATATTGCATTTCTTTCCTGGACCTGTTAAGGTACTATCTGCAAGTTGTCATGCACACATGCCAACATTTGCTTCAAGTCAAAATTCATGACCAATCGGACCCGGGGGCATTTTCGTACAAAATCGGTACGAGTTTTTTTTTTTTTTTTTTCTTTTCTGAAGAATATTGCATTTCTTTCCTGGAACTGTTAAGGTACTATCTGTAAGTTGTCATGCACACATGCCGACATTTGATTCAAGTCAAAATTCATGACCAATCGGACCCGGGAGCATTTTCGTACAAAATCGGTACGAGTTTTTTTTTTTTTTTTTTTTCTTTTCTGAAGAATATTGCATTTCTTTCCTGGACCTGTTAAGGTACTATCTGTAAGTTGTCATGCACACATGCCGACATTTGATTCAAGTCAAAATTCATGACCAATCGGACCCGGGGGCATTTTCGTACAAAATAGGTACGAGTTTTTTTTCTTTTCTGAAGAATATTGCATTTCTTTCCTGGACCTGTTAAGGTACTATCTGTAAGTTGTCATGCACACATGCCGACATTTGATTCAAGTCAAAATTCATGACCAATCGGACCCGGGGGCATTTTCGTACAAAATCGGTACGAGTTTTTTTTTTTTTTTTTCCTTTTCTGAAGAATATTGCATTTCTTTCCTGGAACTGTTAAGGTACTATCTGTAAGTTGTCATGCACACATGCCGACATTTGATTCAAGTCAAAATTCATGACCAATCGGACCCGGGAGCATTTTCGTACAAAATCGGTACGAGTTTTTTTTTTTTTTTTTTCTTTTCTGAAGAATATTGCATTTCTTTCCTGGACCTGTTAAGGTACTATCTGTAAGTTGTCATGCACACATGCCGACATTTGATTCAAGTCAAAATTCATGACCAATCGGACCCGGGGGCATTTTCGTACAAAATCGGTACGAGTTTTTTTTTTTTTTTTTTTTCTTTTCTGAAGAATATTGCATTTCTTTCCTGGAACTGTTAAGGTACTATCTGCAAGTTGTCATGCACACATGCCGACATTTGCTTCAAGTCAAAATTCATGACCAATCGGACCCGGGGGCATTTTCGTACAAAATCGGTACGAGTTTTTTTTTTTTTTTTTTCTTTTCTGAAGAATATTGCATTTCTTTCCTGGAACTGTTAAGGTACTATCTGCAAGTTGTCATGCACACATGCCGACATTTGCTTCAAGTCAAAATTCATGACCAATCGGACCCGGGGGCATTTTCGTACAAAATCGGTACGAGTTTTTTTTTTTTTTTTTTCTTTTCTGAAGAATATTGCATTTCTTTCCTGGAACTGTTAAGGTACTATCTGTAAGTTGTCATGCACACATGCCGACATTTGATTCAAGTCAAAATTCATGACCAATCGGACCCGGGAGCATTTTCGTACAAAATCGGTACGAGTTTTTTTTTTTTTTTTTTTTCTTTTCTGAAGAATATTGCATTTCTTTCCTGGAACTGTTAAGGTACTATCTGCAAGTTGTCATGCACACATGCCGACTTTTGATTCAAGTCAAAATTCATGACCAATCGGACCCGGGGGCATTTTCGTACAAAATCGGTACGAGTTTTTTTTTTTTTTTTTTTTCTTTTCTGAAGAATATTGCATTTCTTTCCTGGACCTGTTAAGGTACTATCTGCAAGTTGTCATGCACACATGCCGACATTTGCTTCAAGTCAAAATTCATGACCAATCGGACCCGGGGGCATTTTCGTACAAAATCGGTACGAGTTTTTTTTTTTTTTTTTCCTTTTCTGAAGAATATTGCATTTCTTTCCTGGAACTGTTAAGGTACTATCTGTAAGTTGTCATGCACACATGCCGACATTTGATTCAAGTCAAAATTCATGACCAATCGGACCCGGGAGCATTTTCGTACAAAATCGGTACGAGTTTTTTTTTTTTTTTTTTCTTTTCTGAAGAATATTGCATTTCTTTCCTGGACCTGTTAAGGTACTATCTGTAAGTTGTCATGCACACATGCCGACATTTGATTCAAGTCAAAATTCATGACCAATCGGACCCGGGGGCATTTTCGTACAAAATCGGTACGAGTTTTTTTTTTTTTTTTTTTTCTTTTCTGAAGAATATTGCATTTCTTTCCTGGAACTGTTAAGGTACTATCTGCAAGTTGTCATGCACACATGCCGACATTTGCTTCAAGTCAAAATTCATGACCAATCGGACCCGGGGGCATTTTCGTACAAAATCGGTACGAGTTTTTTTTTTTTTTTTTTCTTTTCTGAAGAATATTGCATTTCTTTCCTGGAACTGTTAAGGTACTATCTGCAAGTTGTCATGCACACATGCCGACATTTGCTTCAAGTCAAAATTCATGACCAATCGGACCCGGGGGCATTTTCGTACAAAATCGGTACGAGTTTTTTTTTTTTTTTTTTCTTTTCTGAAGAATATTGCATTTCTTTCCTGGAACTGTTAAGGTACTATCTGTAAGTTGTCATGCACACATGCCGACATTTGATTCAAGTCAAAATTCATGACCAATCGGACCCGGGAGCATTTTCGTACAAAATCGGTACGAGTTTTTTTTTTTTTTTTTTTTCTTTTCTGAAGAATATTGCATTTCTTTCCTGGAACTGTTAAGGTACTATCTGCAAGTTGTCATGCACACATGCCGACTTTTGATTCAAGTCAAAATTCATGACCAATCGGACCCGGGGGCATTTTCGTACAAAATCGGTACGAGTTTTTTTTTTTTTTTTTTTTCTTTTCTGAAGAATATTGCATTTCTTTCCTGGAACTGTTAAGGTACTATCTGCAAGTTGTCATGCACACATGCCGACTTTTGATTCAAGTCAAAATTCATGACCAATCGGACCCGGGGGCATTTTCGTACAAAATCGGTACGAGTTTTTTTTTTTTTTTTTTTTCTTTTCTGAAGAATATTGCATTTCTTTCCTGGACCTGTTAAGGTACTATCTGCAAGTTGTCATGCACACATGCCGACATTTGCTTCAAGTCAAAATTCATGACCAATCGGACCCGGGGGCATTTTCGTACAAAATCGGTACGAGTTTTTTTTTTTTTTTTTCCTTTTCTGAAGAATATTGCATTTCTTTCCTGGAACTGTTAAGGTACTATCTGTAAGTTGTCATGCACACATGCCGACATTTGATTCAAGTCAAAATTCATGACCAATCGGACCCGGGAGCATTTTCGTACAAAATCGGTACGAGTTTTTTTTTTTTTTTTTTCTTTTCTGAAGAATATTGCATTTCTTTCCTGGACCTGTTAAGGTACTATCTGTAAGTTGTCATGCACACATGCCGACATTTGATTCAAGTCAAAATTCATGACCAATCGGACCCGGGGGCATTTTCGTACAAAATCGGTACGAGTTTTTTTTTTTTTTTTTTTTCTTTTCTGAAGAATATTGCATTTCTTTCCTGGAACTGTTAAGGTACTATCTGCAAGTTGTCATGCACACATGCCGACATTTGCTTCAAGTCAAAATTCATGACCAATCGGACCCGGGGGCATTTTCGTACAAAATCGGTACGAGTTTTTTTTTTTTTTTTTTCTTTTCTGAAGAATATTGCATTTCTTTCCTGGAACTGTTAAGGTACTATCTGCAAGTTGTCATGCACACATGCCGACATTTGCTTCAAGTCAAAATTCATGACCAATCGGACCCGGGGGCATTTTCGTACAAAATCGGTACGAGTTTTTTTTTTTTTTTTTTCTTTTCTGAAGAATATTGCATTTCTTTCCTGGAACTGTTAAGGTACTATCTGTAAGTTGTCATGCACACATGCCGACATTTGATTCAAGTCAAAATTCATGACCAATCGGACCCGGGAGCATTTTCGTACAAAATCGGTACGAGTTTTTTTTTTTTTTTTTTTTCTTTTCTGAAGAATATTGCATTTCTTTCCTGGAACTGTTAAGGTACTATCTGCAAGTTGTCATGCACACATGCCGACTTTTGATTCAAGTCAAAATTCATGACCAATCGGACCCGGGGGCATTTTCGTACAAAATCGGTACGAGTTTTTTTTTTTTTTTTTTTTCTTTTCTGAAGAATATTGCATTTCTTTCCTGGACCTGTTAAGGTACTATCTGCAAGTTGTCATGCACACATGCCGACATTTGCTTCAAGTCAAAATTCATGACCAATCGGACCCGGGGGCATTTTCGTACAAAATCGGTACGAGTTTTTTTTTTTTTTTTTTCTTTTCTGAAGAATATTGCATTTCTTTCCTGGAACTGTTAAGGTACTATCTGTAAGTTGTCATGCACACATGCCGACATTTGATTCAAGTCAAAATTCATGACCAATCGGACCCGGGAGCATTTTCGTACAAAATCGGTACGAGTTTTTTTTTTTTTTTTTTTTCTTTTCTGAAGAATATTGCATTTCTTTCCTGGACCTGTTAAGGTACTATCTGTAAGTTGTCATGCACACATGCCGACATTTGATTCAAGTCAAAATTCATGACCAATCGGACCCGGGAGCATTTTCGTACAAAATCGGTACGAGTTTTTTTTTTTTTTTTTCTTTTCTGAAGAATATTGCATTTCTTTCCTGGAACTGTTAAGGTACTATCTGCAAGTTGTCATGCACACATGCCGACTTTTGATTCAAGTCAAAATTCATGACCAATCGGACCCGGGGGCATTTTCGTACAAAATCGGTACGAGTTTTTTTTTTTTTTTTTTTTCTTTTCTGAAGAATATTGCATTTCTTTCCTGGACCTGTTAAGGTACTATCTGCAAGTTGTCATGCACACATGCCGACATTTGCTTCAAGTCAAAATTCATGACCAATCGGACCCGGGGGCATTTTCGTACAAAATCGGTACGAGTTTTTTTTTTTTTTTTTTCTTTTCTGAAGAATATTGCATTTCTTTCCTGGACCTGTTAAGGTACTATCTGCAAGTTGTCATGCACACATGCCGACATTTGCTTCAAGTCAAAATTCATGACCAATCGGACCCGGGGGCATTTTCGTACAAAATCGGTACGAGTTTTTTTTTTTTTTTTTTCTTTTCTGAAGAATATTGCATTTCTTTCCTGGAACTGTTAAGGTACTATCTGTAAGTTGTCATGCACACATGCCGACATTTGATTCAAGTCAAAATTCATGACCAATCGGACCCGGGAGCATTTTCGTACAAAATCGGTACGAGTTTTTTTTTTTTTTTTTTTTTCTTTTCTGAAGAATATTGCATTTCTTTCCTGGACCTGTTAAGGTACTATCTGTAAGTTGTCATGCACACATGCCGACATTTGATTCAAGTCAAAATTCATGACCAATCGGACCCGGGGGCATTTTCGTACAAAATAGGTACGAGTTTTTTTTCTTTTCTGAAGAATATTGCATTTCTTTCCTGGACCTGTTAAGGTACTATCTGTAAGTTGTCATGCACACATGCCGACATTTGATTCAAGTCAAAATTCATGACCAATCGGACCCGGGGGCATTTTCGTACAAAATCGGTACGAGTTTTTTTTTTTTTTTTTTTTTCTTTTCTGAAGAATATTGCATTTCTTTCCTGGACCTGTTAAGGTACTATCTGTAAGTTGTCATGCACACATGCCGACATTTGCTTCAAGTCAAAATTCATGACCAATCGGACCCGGGGGCATTTTCGTACAAAATCGGTACGAGTTTTTTTTTTTTTTTTTTCTTTTCTGAAGAATATTGCATTTCTTTCCTGGAACTGTTAAGGTACTATCTGTAAGTTGTCATGCACACATGCCGACATTTGATTCAAGTCAAAATTCATGACCAATCGGACCCGGGAGCATTTTCGTACAAAATCGGTACGAGTTTTTTTTTTTTTTTTTTTTCTTTTCTGAAGAATATTGCATTTCTTTCCTGGACCTGTTAAGGTACTATCTGTAAGTTGTCATGCACACATGCCGACATTTGATTCAAGTCAAAATTCATGACCAATCGGACCCGGGAGCATTTTCGTACAAAATCGGTACGAGTTTTTTTTTTTTTTTTTCTTTTCTGAAGAATATTGCATTTCTTTCCTGGAACTGTTAAGGTACTATCTGCAAGTTGTCATGCACACATGCCGACTTTTGATTCAAGTCAAAATTCATGACCAATCGGACCCGGGGGCATTTTCGTACAAAATCGGTACGAGTTTTTTTTTTTTTTTTTTTTCTTTTCTGAAGAATATTGCATTTCTTTCCTGGACCTGTTAAGGTACTATCTGCAAGTTGTCATGCACACATGCCGACATTTGCTTCAAGTCAAAATTCATGACCAATCGGACCCGGGGGCATTTTCGTACAAAATCGGTACGAGTTTTTTTTTTTTTTTTTTCTTTTCTGAAGAATATTGCATTTCTTTCCTGGACCTGTTAAGGTACTATCTGCAAGTTGTCATGCACACATGCCGACATTTGCTTCAAGTCAAAATTCATGACCAATCGGACCCGGGGGCATTTTCGTACAAAATCGGTACGAGTTTTTTTTTTTTTTTTTTCTTTTCTGAAGAATATTGCATTTCTTTCCTGGAACTGTTAAGGTACTATCTGTAAGTTGTCATGCACACATGCCGACATTTGATTCAAGTCAAAATTCATGACCAATCGGACCCGGGAGCATTTTCGTACAAAATCGGTACGAGTTTTTTTTTTTTTTTTTTTTTCTTTTCTGAAGAATATTGCATTTCTTTCCTGGACCTGTTAAGGTACTATCTGTAAGTTGTCATGCACACATGCCGACATTTGATTCAAGTCAAAATTCATGACCAATCGGACCCGGGGGCATTTTCGTACAAAATAGGTACGAGTTTTTTTTCTTTTCTGAAGAATATTGCATTTCTTTCCTGGACCTGTTAAGGTACTATCTGTAAGTTGTCATGCACACATGCCGACATTTGATTCAAGTCAAAATTCATGACCAATCGGACCCGGGGGCATTTTCGTACAAAATCGGTACGAGTTTTTTTTTTTTTTTTTTTTTCTTTTCTGAAGAATATTGCATTTCTTTCCTGGACCTGTTAAGGTACTATCTGTAAGTTGTCATGCACACATGCCGACATTTGCTTCAAGTCAAAATTCATGACCAATCGGACCCGGGGGCATTTTCGTACAAAATCGGTACGAGTTTTTTTTTTTTTTTTTTCTTTTCTGAAGAATATTGCATTTCTTTCCTGGAACTGTTAAGGTACTATCTGTAAGTTGTCATGCACACATGCCGACATTTGATTCAAGTCAAAATTCATGACCAATCGGACCCGGGAGCATTTTCGTACAAAATCGGTACGAGTTTTTTTTTTTTTTTTTTTCTTTTCTGAAGAATATTGCATTTCTTTCCTGGACCTGTTAAGGTACTATCTGTAAGTTGTCATGCACACATGCCGACATTTGATTCAAGTCAAAATTCATGACCAATCGGACCCGGGAGCATTTTCGTACAAAATCGGTACGAGTTTTTTTTTTTTTTTTTCTTTTCTGAAGAATATTGCATTTCTTTCCTGGAACTGTTAAGGTACTATCTGCAAGTTGTCATGCACACATGCCGACTTTTGATTCAAGTCAAAATTCATGACCAATCGGACCCGGGGGCATTTTCGTACAAAATCGGTACGAGTTTTTTTTTTTTTTTTTTTTCTTTTCTGAAGAATATTGCATTTCTTTCCTGGACCTGTTAAGGTACTATCTGCAAGTTGTCATGCACACATGCCGACATTTGCTTCAAGTCAAAATTCATGACCAATCGGACCCGGGGGCATTTTCGTACAAAATCGGTACGAGTTTTTTTTTTTTTTTTTTCTTTTCTGAAGAATATTGCATTTCTTTCCTGGACCTGTTAAGGTACTATCTGCAAGTTGTCATGCACACATGCCGACATTTGCTTCAAGTCAAAATTCATGACCAATCGGACCCGGGGGCATTTTCGTACAAAATCGGTACGAGTTTTTTTTTTTTTTTTTTCTTTTCTGAAGAATATTGCATTTCTTTCCTGGAACTGTTAAGGTACTATCTGTAAGTTGTCATGCACACATGCCGACATTTGATTCAAGTCAAAATTCATGACCAATCGGACCCGGGAGCATTTTCGTACAAAATCGGTACGAGTTTTTTTTTTTTTTTTTTTTCTTTTCTGAAGAATATTGCATTTCTTTCCTGGACCTGTTAAGGTACTATCTGTAAGTTGTCATGCACACATGCCGACATTTGATTCAAGTCAAAATTCATGACCAATCGGACCCGGGGGCATTTTCGTACAAAATAGGTACGAGTTTTTTTTCTTTTCTGAAGAATATTGCATTTCTTTCCTGGACCTGTTAAGGTACTATCTGTAAGTTGTCATGCACACATGCCGACATTTGATTCAAGTCAAAATTCATGACCAATCGGACCCGGGGGCATTTTCGTACAAAATCGGTACGAGTTTTTTTTTTTTTTTTTCCTTTTCTGAAGAATATTGCATTTCTTTCCTGGAACTGTTAAGGTACTATCTGTAAGTTGTCATGCACACATGCCGACATTTGATTCAAGTCAAAATTCATGACCAATCGGACCCGGGAGCATTTTCGTACAAAATCGGTACGAGTTTTTTTTTTTTTTTTTTCTTTTCTGAAGAATATTGCATTTCTTTCCTGGACCTGTTAAGGTACTATCTGTAAGTTGTCATGCACACATGCCGACATTTGATTCAAGTCAAAATTCATGACCAATCGGACCCGGGGGCATTTTCGTACAAAATCGGTACGAGTTTTTTTTTTTTTTTTTTTTCTTTTCTGAAGAATATTGCATTTCTTTCCTGGAACTGTTAAGGTACTATCTGCAAGTTGTCATGCACACATGCCGACATTTGCTTCAAGTCAAAATTCATGACCAATCGGACCCGGGGGCATTTTCGTACAAAATCGGTACGAGTTTTTTTTTTTTTTTTTTTCTTTTCTGAAGAATATTGCATTTCTTTCCTGGAACTGTTAAGGTACTATCTGCAAGTTGTCATGCACACATGCCGACATTTGCTTCAAGTCAAAATTCATGACCAATCGGACCCGGGGGCATTTTCGTACAAAATCGGTACGAGTTTTTTTTTTTTTTTTTTCTTTTCTGAAGAATATTGCATTTCTTTCCTGGAACTGTTAAGGTACTATCTGTAAGTTGTCATGCACACATGCCGACATTTGATTCAAGTCAAAATTCATGACCAATCGGACCCGGGAGCATTTTCGTACAAAATCGGTACGAGTTTTTTTTTTTTTTTTTTTTCTTTTCTGAAGAATATTGCATTTCTTTCCTGGAACTGTTAAGGTACTATCTGCAAGTTGTCATGCACACATGCCGACTTTTGATTCAAGTCAAAATTCATGACCAATCGGACCCGGGGGCATTTTCGTACAAAATCGGTACGAGTTTTTTTTTTTTTTTTTTTTCTTTTCTGAAGAATATTGCATTTCTTTCCTGGACCTGTTAAGGTACTATCTGCAAGTTGTCATGCACACATGCCGACATTTGCTTCAAGTCAAAATTCATGACCAATCGGACCCGGGGGCATTTTCGTACAAAATCGGTACGAGTTTTTTTTTTTTTTTTTCCTTTTCTGAAGAATATTGCATTTCTTTCCTGGAACTGTTAAGGTACTATCTGTAAGTTGTCATGCACACATGCCGACATTTGATTCAAGTCAAAATTCATGACCAATCGGACCCGGGAGCATTTTCGTACAAAATCGGTACGAGTTTTTTTTTTTTTTTTTTCTTTTCTGAAGAATATTGCATTTCTTTCCTGGACCTGTTAAGGTACTATCTGTAAGTTGTCATGCACACATGCCGACATTTGATTCAAGTCAAAATTCATGACCAATCGGACCCGGGGGCATTTTCGTACAAAATCGGTACGAGTTTTTTTTTTTTTTTTTTTCTTTTCTGAAGAATATTGCATTTCTTTCCTGGAACTGTTAAGGTACTATCTGCAAGTTGTCATGCACACATGCCGACATTTGCTTCAAGTCAAAATTCATGACCAATCGGACCCGGGGGCATTTTCGTACAAAATCGGTACGAGTTTTTTTTTTTTTTTTTTCTTTTCTGAAGAATATTGCATTTCTTTCCTGGAACTGTTAAGGTACTATCTGCAAGTTGTCATGCACACATGCCGACATTTGCTTCAAGTCAAAATTCATGACCAATCGGACCCGGGGGCATTTTCGTACAAAATCGGTACGAGTTTTTTTTTTTTTTTTTTCTTTTCTGAAGAATATTGCATTTCTTTCCTGGAACTGTTAAGGTACTATCTGTAAGTTGTCATGCACACATGCCGACATTTGATTCAAGTCAAAATTCATGACCAATCGGACCCGGGAGCATTTTCGTACAAAATCGGTACGAGTTTTTTTTTTTTTTTTTTTTCTTTTCTGAAGAATATTGCATTTCTTTCCTGGAACTGTTAAGGTACTATCTGCAAGTTGTCATGCACACATGCCGACTTTTGATTCAAGTCAAAATTCATGACCAATCGGACCCGGGGGCATTTTCGTACAAAATCGGTACGAGTTTTTTTTTTTTTTTTTTTTCTTTTCTGAAGAATATTGCATTTCTTTCCTGGACCTGTTAAGGTACTATCTGCAAGTTGTCATGCACACATGCCGACATTTGCTTCAAGTCAAAATTCATGACCAATCGGACCCGGGGGCATTTTCGTACAAAATCGGTACGAGTTTTTTTTTTTTTTTTTTCTTTTCTGAAGAATATTGCATTTCTTTCCTGGAACTGTTAAGGTACTATCTGTAAGTTGTCATGCACACATGCCGACATTTGATTCAAGTCAAAATTCATGACCAATCGGACCCGGGAGCATTTTCGTACAAAATCGGTACGAGTTTTTTTTTTTTTTTTTTTCTTTTCTGAAGAATATTGCATTTCTTTCCTGGACCTGTTAAGGTACTATCTGTAAGTTGTCATGCACACATGCCGACATTTGATTCAAGTCAAAATTCATGACCAATCGGACCCGGGAGCATTTTCGTACAAAATCGGTACGAGTTTTTTTTTTTTTTTTTCTTTTCTGAAGAATATTGCATTTCTTTCCTGGAACTGTTAAGGTACTATCTGCAAGTTGTCATGCACACATGCCGACTTTTGATTCAAGTCAAAATTCATGACCAATCGGACCCGGGGGCATTTTCGTACAAAATCGGTACGAGTTTTTTTTTTTTTTTTTTTTCTTTTCTGAAGAATATTGCATTTCTTTCCTGGACCTGTTAAGGTACTATCTGCAAGTTGTCATGCACACATGCCGACATTTGCTTCAAGTCAAAATTCATGACCAATCGGACCCGGGGGCATTTTCGTACAAAATCGGTACGAGTTTTTTTTTTTTTTTTTTCTTTTCTGAAGAATATTGCATTTCTTTCCTGGAACTGTTAAGGTACTATCTGTAAGTTGTCATGCACACATGCCGACATTTGATTCAAGTCAAAATTCATGACCAATCGGACCCGGGAGCATTTTCGTACAAAATCGGTACGAGTTTTTTTTTTTTTTTTTTCTTTTCTGAAGAATATTGCATTTCTTTCCTGGAACTGTTAAGGTACTATCTGCAAGTTGTCATGCACACATGCCGACATTTGCTTCAAGTCAAAATTCATGACCAATCGGACCCGGGAGCATTTTCGTACAAAATCGGTACGAGTTTTTTTTTTTTTTTTTTCTTTTCTGAAGAATATTGCATTTCTTTCCTGGACCTGTTAAGGTACTATCTGTAAGTTGTCATGCACACATGCCGACATTTGATTCAAGTCAAAATTCATGACCAATCGGACCCGGGGGCATTTTCGTACAAAATCGGTACGAGTTTTTTTTTTTTTTTTTTTTCTTTTCTGAAGAATATTGCATTTCTTTCCTGGAACTGTTAAGGTACTATCTGCAAGTTGTCATGCACACATGCCGACATTTGCTTCAAGTCAAAATTCATGACCAATCGGACCCGGGGGCATTTTCGTACAAAATCGGTACGAGTTTTTTTTTTTTTTTTTTCTTTTCTGAAGAATATTGCATTTCTTTCCTGGAACTGTTAAGGTACTATCTGCAAGTTGTCATGCACACATGCCGACATTTGCTTCAAGTCAAAATTCATGACCAATCGGACCCGGGGGCATTTTCGTACAAAATCGGTACGAGTTTTTTTTTTTTTTTTTTCTTTTCTGAAGAATATTGCATTTCTTTCCTGGAACTGTTAAGGTACTATCTGTAAGTTGTCATGCACACATGCCGACATTTGATTCAAGTCAAAATTCATGACCAATCGGACCCGGGAGCATTTTCGTACAAAATCGGTACGAGTTTTTTTTTTTTTTTTTTTTCTTTTCTGAAGAATATTGCATTTCTTTCCTGGAACTGTTAAGGTACTATCTGCAAGTTGTCATGCACACATGCCGACTTTTGATTCAAGTCAAAATTCATGACCAATCGGACCCGGGGGCATTTTCGTACAAAATCGGTACGAGTTTTTTTTTTTTTTTTTTTTCTTTTCTGAAGAATATTGCATTTCTTTCCTGGACCTGTTAAGGTACTATCTGCAAGTTGTCATGCACACATGCCGACATTTGCTTCAAGTCAAAATTCATGACCAATCGGACCCGGGGGCATTTTCGTACAAAATCGGTACGAGTTTTTTTTTTTTTTTTTTCTTTTCTGAAGAATATTGCATTTCTTTCCTGGAACTGTTAAGGTACTATCTGTAAGTTGTCATGCACACATGCCGACATTTGATTCAAGTCAAAATTCATGACCAATCGGACCCGGGAGCATTTTCGTACAAAATCGGTACGAGTTTTTTTTTTTTTTTTTTTCTTTTCTGAAGAATATTGCATTTCTTTCCTGGACCTGTTAAGGTACTATCTGTAAGTTGTCATGCACACATGCCGACATTTGATTCAAGTCAAAATTCATGACCAATCGGACCCGGGAGCATTTTCGTACAAAATCGGTACGAGTTTTTTTTTTTTTTTTTCTTTTCTGAAGAATATTGCATTTCTTTCCTGGAACTGTTAAGGTACTATCTGCAAGTTGTCATGCACACATGCCGACTTTTGATTCAAGTCAAAATTCATGACCAATCGGACCCGGGGGCATTTTCGTACAAAATCGGTACGAGTTTTTTTTTTTTTTTTTTTTCTTTTCTGAAGAATATTGCATTTCTTTCCTGGACCTGTTAAGGTACTATCTGCAAGTTGTCATGCACACATGCCGACATTTGCTTCAAGTCAAAATTCATGACCAATCGGACCCGGGGGCATTTTCGTACAAAATCGGTACGAGTTTTTTTTTTTTTTTTTTCTTTTCTGAAGAATATTGCATTTCTTTCCTGGAACTGTTAAGGTACTATCTGTAAGTTGTCATGCACACATGCCGACATTTGATTCAAGTCAAAATTCATGACCAATCGGACCCGGGAGCATTTTCGTACAAAATCGGTACGAGTTTTTTTTTTTTTTTTTTCTTTTCTGAAGAATATTGCATTTCTTTCCTGGAACTGTTAAGGTACTATCTGCAAGTTGTCATGCACACATGCCGACATTTGCTTCAAGTCAAAATTCATGACCAATCGGACCCGGGAGCATTTTCGTACAAAATCGGTACGAGTTTTTTTTTTTTTTTTTTCTTTTCTGAAGAATATTGCATTTCTTTCCTGGAACTGTTAAGGTACTATCTGCAAGTTGTCATGCACACATGCCGACATTTGATTCAAGTCAAAATTCATGACCAATCGGACCCGGGGGCATTTTCGTACAAAATCGGTACGAGTTTTTTTTTTTTTTTTTTCTTTTCTGAAGAATATTGCATTTCTTTCCTGGAACTGTTAAGGTACTATCTGTAAGTTGTCATGCACACATGCCGACATTTGATTCAAGTCAAAATTCATGACCAATCGGACCCGGGAGCATTTTCGTACAAAATCGGTACGAGTTTTTTTTTTTTTTTTTTTCTTTTCTGAAGAATATTGCATTTCTTTCCTGGACCTGTTAAGGTACTATCTGTAAGTTGTCATGCACACATGCCGACATTTGATTCAAGTCAAAATTCATGACCAATCGGACCCGGGAGCATTTTCGTACAAAATCGGTACGAGTTTTTTTTTTTTTTTTTTCTTTTCTGAAGAATATTGCATTTCTTTCCTGGAACTGTTAAGGTACTATCTGCAAGTTGTCATGCACACATGCCGACTTTTGATTCAAGTCAAAATTCATGACCAATCGGACCCGGGAGCATTTTCGTACAAAATCGGTACGAGTTTTTTTTTTTTTTTTTTTCTTTTCTGAAGAATATTGCATTTCTTTCCTGGAACTGTTAAGGTACTATCTGCAAGTTGTCATGCACACATGCCGACTTTTGATTCAAGTCAAAATTCATGACCAATCGGACCCGGGGGCATTTTCGTACAAAATCGGTACGAGTTTTTTTTTTTTTTTTTTTTCTTTTCTGAAGAATATTGCATTTCTTTCCTGGACCTGTTAAGGTACTATCTGCAAGTTGTCATGCACACATGCCGACATTTGCTTCAAGTCAAAATTCATGACCAATCGGACCCGGGGGCATTTTCGTACAAAATCGGTACGAGTTTTTTTTTTTTTTTTTTCTTTTCTGAAGAATATTGCATTTCTTTCCTGGAACTGTTAAGGTACTATCTGTAAGTTGTCATGCACACATGCCGACATTTGATTCAAGTCAAAATTCATGACCAATCGGACCCGGGAGCATTTTCGTACAAAATCGGTACGAGTTTTTTTTTTTTTTTTTTTCTTTTCTGAAGAATATTGCATTTCTTTCCTGGACCTGTTAAGGTACTATCTGTAAGTTGTCATGCACACATGCCGACATTTGATTCAAGTCAAAATTCATGACCAATCGGACCCGGGAGCATTTTCGTACAAAATCGGTACGAGTTTTTTTTTTTTTTTTTCTTTTCTGAAGAATATTGCATTTCTTTCCTGGAACTGTTAAGGTACTATCTGCAAGTTGTCATGCACACATGCCGACTTTTGATTCAAGTCAAAATTCATGACCAATCGGACCCGGGGGCATTTTCGTACAAAATCGGTACGAGTTTTTTTTTTTTTTTTTTTCTTTTCTGAAGAATATTGCATTTCTTTCCTGGAACTGTTAAGGTACTATCTGTAAGTTGTCATGCACACATGCCGACATTTGATTCAAGTCAAAATTCATGACCAATCGGACCCGGGAGCATTTTCGTACAAAATCGGTACGAGTTTTTTTTTTTTTTTTTTCTTTTCTGAAGAATATTGCATTTCTTTCCTGGAACTGTTAAGGTACTATCTGCAAGTTGTCATGCACACATGCCGACATTTGCTTCAAGTCAAAATTCATGACCAATCGGACCCGGGAGCATTTTCGTACAAAATCGGTACGAGTTTTTTTTTTTTTTTTTTCTTTTCTGAAGAATATTGCATTTCTTTCCTGGAACTGTTAAGGTACTATCTGCAAGTTGTCATGCACACATGCCGACATTTGATTCAAGTCAAAATTCATGACCAATCGGACCCGGGGGCATTTTCGTACAAAATCGGTACGAGTTTTTTTTTTTTTTTTTTCTTTTCTGAAGAATATTGCATTTCTTTCCTGGAACTGTTAAGGTACTATCTGTAAGTTGTCATGCACACATGCCGACATTTGATTCAAGTCAAAATTCATGACCAATCGGACCCGGGAGCATTTTCGTACAAAATCGGTACGAGTTTTTTTTTTTTTTTTTTTCTTTTCTGAAGAATATTGCATTTCTTTCCTGGACCTGTTAAGGTACTATCTGTAAGTTGTCATGCACACATGCCGACATTTGATTCAAGTCAAAATTCATGACCAATCGGACCCGGGAGCATTTTCGTACAAAATCGGTACGAGTTTTTTTTTTTTTTTTTTTCTTTTCTGAAGAATATTGCATTTCTTTCCTGGAACTGTTAAGGTACTATCTGCAAGTTGTCATGCACACATGCCGACTTTTGATTCAAGTCAAAATTCATGACCAATCGGACCCGGGAGCATTTTCGTACAAAATCGGTACGAGTTTTTTTTTTTTTTTTTTTTTCTTTTCTGAAGAATATTGCATTTCTTTCCTGGAACTGTTAAGGTACTATCTGCAAGTTGTCATGCACACATGCCGACTTTTGATTCAAGTCAAAATTCATGACCAATCGGACCCGGGGGCATTTTCGTACAAAATCGGTACGAGTTTTTTTTTTTTTTTTTTTTCTTTTCTGAAGAATATTGCATTTCTTTCCTGGAACTGTTAAGGTACTATCTGCAAGTTGTCATGCACACATGCCGACATTTGCTTCAAGTCAAAATTCATGACCAATCGGACCCGGGGGCATTTTCGTACAAAATCGGTACGAGTTTTTTTTTTTTTTTTTTCTTTTCTGTAGAATATTGCATTTCTTTCCTGGAACTGTTAAGGTACTATCTGCAAGTTGTCATGCACACATGCCGACATTTGCTTCAAGTCAAAATTCATGACCAATCGGACCCGGGAGCATTTTCGTACAAAATCGGTACGAGTTTTTTTTTTTTTTTTTTTCTTTTCTGAAGAATATTGCATTTCTTTCCTGGACCTGTTAAGGTACTATCTGTAAGTTGTCATGCACACATGCCGACATTTGATTCAAGTCAAAATTCATGACCAATCGGACCCGGGAGCATTTTCGTACAAAATCGGTACGAGTTTTTTTTTTTTTTTTTTCTTTTCTGAAGAATATTGCATTTCTTTCCTGGAACTGTTAAGGTACTATCTGCAAGTTGTCATGCACACATGCCGACTTTTGATTCAAGTCAAAATTCATGACCAATCGGACCCGGGAGCATTTTCGTACAAAATCGGTACGAGTTTTTTTTTTTTTTTTTTTTTTCTTTTCTGAAGAATATTGCATTTCTTTCCTGGAACTGTTAAGGTACTATCTGCAAGTTGTCATGCACACATGCCGACTTTTGATTCAAGTCAAAATTCATGACCAATCGGACCCGGGGGCATTTTCGTACAAAATCGGTACGAGTTTTTTTTTTTTTTTTTTTCTTTTCTGAAGAATATTGCATTTCTTTCCTGGAACTGTTAAGGTACTATCTGTAAGTTGTCATGCACACATGCCGACATTTGATTCAAGTCAAAATTCATGACCAATCGGACCCGGGAGCATTTTCGTACAAAATCGGTACGAGTTTTTTTTTTTTTTTTTTTCTTTTCTGAAGAATATTGCATTTCTTTCCTGGACCTGTTAAGGTACTATCTGTAAGTTGTCATGCACACATGCCGACATTTGATTCAAGTCAAAATTCATGACCAATCGGACCCGGGAGCATTTTCGTACAAAATCGGTACGAGTTTTTTTTTTTTTTTTTTCTTTTCTGAAGAATATTGCATTTCTTTCCTGGAACTGTTAAGGTACTATCTGCAAGTTGTCATGCACACATGCCGACTTTTGATTCAAGTCAAAATTCATGACCAATCGGACCCGGGGGCATTTTCGTACAAAATCGGTACGAGTTTTTTTTTTTTTTTTTTTTCTTTTCTGAAGAATATTGCATTTCTTTCCTGGACCTGTTAAGGTACTATCTGCAAGTTGTCATGCACACATGCCGACATTTGCTTCAAGTCAAAATTCATGACCAATCGGACCCGGGGGCATTTTCGTACAAAATCGGTACGAGTTTTTTTTTTTTTTTTTTCTTTTCTGAAGAATATTGCATTTCTTTCCTGGAACTGTTAAGGTACTATCTGTAAGTTGTCATGCACACATGCCGACATTTGATTCAAGTCAAAATTCATGACCAATCGGACCCGGGAGCATTTTCGTACAAAATCGGTACGAGTTTTTTTTTTTTTTTTTTCTTTTCTGAAGAATATTGCATTTCTTTCCTGGAACTGTTAAGGTACTATCTGCAAGTTGTCATGCACACATGCCGACATTTGCTTCAAGTCAAAATTCATGACCAATCGGACCCGGGAGCATTTTCGTACAAAATCGGTACGAGTTTTTTTTTTTTTTTTTTCTTTTCTGAAGAATATTGCATTTCTTTCCTGGAACTGTTAAGGTACTATCTGCAAGTTGTCATGCACACATGCCGACATTTGATTCAAGTCAAAATTCATGACCAATCGGACCCGGGGGCATTTTCGTACAAAATCGGTACGAGTTTTTTTTTTTTTTTTTTTCTTTTCTGAAGAATATTGCATTTCTTTCCTGGAACTGTTAAGGTACTATCTGTAAGTTGTCATGCACACATGCCGACATTTGATTCAAGTCAAAATTCATGACCAATCGGACCCGGGAGCATTTTCGTACAAAATCGGTACGAGTTTTTTTTTTTTTTTTTTTCTTTTCTGAAGAATATTGCATTTCTTTCCTGGACCTGTTAAGGTACTATCTGTAAGTTGTCATGCACACATGCCGACATTTGATTCAAGTCAAAATTCATGACCAATCGGACCCGGGAGCATTTTCGTACAAAATCGGTACGAGTTTTTTTTTTTTTTTTTTCTTTTCTGAAGAATATTGCATTTCTTTCCTGGAACTGTTAAGGTACTATCTGCAAGTTGTCATGCACACATGCCGACTTTTGATTCAAGTCAAAATTCATGACCAATCGGACCCGGGAGCATTTTCGTACAAAATCGGTACGAGTTTTTTTTTTTTTTTTTTTCTTTTCTGAAGAATATTGCATTTCTTTCCTGGAACTGTTAAGGTACTATCTGCAAGTTGTCATGCACACATGCCGACTTTTGATTCAAGTCAAAATTCATGACCAATCGGACCCGGGGGCATTTTCGTACAAAATCGGTACGAGTTTTTTTTTTTTTTTTTTTTCTTTTCTGAAGAATATTGCATTTCTTTCCTGGACCTGTTAAGGTACTATCTGCAAGTTGTCATGCACACATGCCGACATTTGCTTCAAGTCAAAATTCATGACCAATCGGACCCGGGGGCATTTTCGTACAAAATCGGTACGAGTTTTTTTTTTTTTTTTTTCTTTTCTGAAGAATATTGCATTTCTTTCCTGGAACTGTTAAGGTACTATCTGTAAGTTGTCATGCACACATGCCGACATTTGATTCAAGTCAAAATTCATGACCAATCGGACCCGGGAGCATTTTCGTACAAAATCGGTACGAGTTTTTTTTTTTTTTTTTCTTTTCTGAAGAATATTGCATTTCTTTCCTGGAACTGTTAAGGTACTATCTGCAAGTTGTCATGCACACATGCCGACTTTTGATTCAAGTCAAAATTCATGACCAATCGGACCCGGGGGCATTTTCGTACAAAATCGGTACGAGTTTTTTTTTTTTTTTTTTTCTTTTCTGAAGAATATTGCATTTCTTTCCTGGAACTGTTAAGGTACTATCTGCAAGTTGTCATGCACACATGCCGACTTTTGATTCAAGTCAAAATTCATGACCAATCGGACCCGGGGGCATTTTCGTACAAAATCGGTACGAGTTTTTTTTTTTTTTTTTTTCTTTTCTGAAGAATATTGCATTTCTTTCCTGGAACTGTTAAGGTACTATCTGTAAGTTGTCATGCACACATGCCGACATTTGATTCAAGTCAAAATTCATGACCAATCGGACCCGGGAGCATTTTCGTACAAAATCGGTACGAGTTTTTTTTTTTTTTTTTTCTTTTCTGAAGAATATTGCATTTCTTTCCTGGAACTGTTAAGGTACTATCTGCAAGTTGTCATGCACACATGCCGACATTTGCTTCAAGTCAAAATTCATGACCAATCGGACCCGGGAGCATTTTCGTACAAAATCGGTACGAGTTTTTTTTTTTTTTTTTTCTTTTCTGAAGAATATTGCATTTCTTTCCTGGAACTGTTAAGGTACTATCTGCAAGTTGTCATGCACACATGCCGACATTTGATTCAAGTCAAAATTCATGACCAATCGGACCCGGGGGCATTTTCGTACAAAATCGGTACGAGTTTTTTTTTTTTTTTTTTCTTTTCTGAAGAATATTGCATTTCTTTCCTGGAACTGTTAAGGTACTATCTGTAAGTTGTCATGCACACATGCCGACATTTGATTCAAGTCAAAATTCATGACCAATCGGACCCGGGAGCATTTTCGTACAAAATCGGTACGAGTTTTTTTTTTTTTTTTTTTCTTTTCTGAAGAATATTGCATTTCTTTCCTGGACCTGTTAAGGTACTATCTGTAAGTTGTCATGCACACATGCCGACATTTGATTCAAGTCAAAATTCATGACCAATCGGACCCGGGAGCATTTTCGTACAAAATCGGTACGAGTTTTTTTTTTTTTTTTTTCTTTTCTGAAGAATATTGCATTTCTTTCCTGGAACTGTTAAGGTACTATCTGCAAGTTGTCATGCACACATGCCGACTTTT
Organism: Quercus engelmannii; assembly: GCA_029955605.1. NCBI lineage: Eukaryota > Viridiplantae > Streptophyta > Magnoliopsida > Fagales > Fagaceae > Quercus > Quercus engelmannii. The sequence goes on along the minus strand of JARPSG010000049.1, from coordinate 107,902 downwards.
GATTCAAGTCAAAATTCATGACCAATCGGACCCGGGAGCATTTTCGTACAAAATCGGTACGAGTTTTTTTTTTTTTTTTTTTTTCTTTTCTGAAGAATATTGCATTTCTTTCCTGGAACTGTTAAGGTACTATCTGCAAGTTGTCATGCACACATGCCGACTTTTGATTCAAGTCAAAATTCATGACCAATCGGACCCGGGGGCATTTTCGTACAAAATCGGTACGAGTTTTTTTTTTTTTTTTTTTTCTTTTCTGAAGAATATTGCATTTCTTTCCTGGAACTGTTAAGGTACTATCTGCAAGTTGTCATGCACACATGCCGACATTTGCTTCAAGTCAAAATTCATGACCAATCGGACCCGGGGGCATTTTCGTACAAAATCGGTACGAGTTTTTTTTTTTTTTTTTTCTTTTCTGTAGAATATTGCATTTCTTTCCTGGAACTGTTAAGGTACTATCTGCAAGTTGTCATGCACACATGCCGACATTTGCTTCAAGTCAAAATTCATGACCAATCGGACCCGGGAGCATTTTCGTACAAAATCGGTACGAGTTTTTTTTTTTTTTTTTTTCTTTTCTGAAGAATATTGCATTTCTTTCCTGGACCTGTTAAGGTACTATCTGTAAGTTGTCATGCACACATGCCGACATTTGATTCAAGTCAAAATTCATGACCAATCGGACCCGGGAGCATTTTCGTACAAAATCGGTACGAGTTTTTTTTTTTTTTTTTTCTTTTCTGAAGAATATTGCATTTCTTTCCTGGAACTGTTAAGGTACTATCTGCAAGTTGTCATGCACACATGCCGACTTTTGATTCAAGTCAAAATTCATGACCAATCGGACCCGGGAGCATTTTCGTACAAAATCGGTACGAGTTTTTTTTTTTTTTTTTTTTTCTTTTCTGAAGAATATTGCATTTCTTTCCTGGAACTGTTAAGGTACTATCTGCAAGTTGTCATGCACACATGCCGACTTTTGATTCAAGTCAAAATTCATGACCAATCGGACCCGGGGGCATTTTCGTACAAAATCGGTACGAGTTTTTTTTTTTTTTTTTTTTCTTTTCTGAAGAATATTGCATTTCTTTCCTGGAACTGTTAAGGTACTATCTGCAAGTTGTCATGCACACATGCCGACATTTGCTTCAAGTCAAAATTCATGACCAATCGGACCCGGGGGCATTTTCGTACAAAATCGGTACGAGTTTTTTTTTTTTTTTTTTCTTTTCTGAAGAATATTGCATTTCTTTCCTGGAACTGTTAAGGTACTATCTGTAAGTTGTCATGCACACATGCCGACATTTGATTCAAGTCAAAATTCATGACCAATCGGACCCGGGAGCATTTTCGTACAAAATCGGTACGAGTTTTTTTTTTTTTTTTTTTCTTTTCTGAAGAATATTGCATTTCTTTCCTGGACCTGTTAAGGTACTATCTGTAAGTTGTCATGCACACATGCCGACATTTGATTCAAGTCAAAATTCATGACCAATCGGACCCGGGAGCATTTTCGTACAAAATCGGTACGAGTTTTTTTTTTTTTTTTTCTTTTCTGAAGAATATTGCATTTCTTTCCTGGAACTGTTAAGGTACTATCTGCAAGTTGTCATGCACACATGCCGACTTTTGATTCAAGTCAAAATTCATGACCAATCGGACCCGGGGGCATTTTCGTACAAAATCGGTACGAGTTTTTTTTTTTTTTTTTTTCTTTTCTGAAGAATATTGCATTTCTTTCCTGGAACTGTTAAGGTACTATCTGTAAGTTGTCATGCACACATGCCGACATTTGATTCAAGTCAAAATTCATGACCAATCGGACCCGGGAGCATTTTCGTACAAAATCGGTACGAGTTTTTTTTTTTTTTTTTTCTTTTCTGAAGAATATTGCATTTCTTTCCTGGAACTGTTAAGGTACTATCTGCAAGTTGTCATGCACACATGCCGACATTTGCTTCAAGTCAAAATTCATGACCAATCGGACCCGGGAGCATTTTCGTACAAAATCGGTACGAGTTTTTTTTTTTTTTTTTTCTTTTCTGAAGAATATTGCATTTCTTTCCTGGAACTGTTAAGGTACTATCTGCAAGTTGTCATGCACACATGCCGACATTTGATTCAAGTCAAAATTCATGACCAATCGGACCCGGGGGCATTTTCGTACAAAATCGGTACGAGTTTTTTTTTTTTTTTTTTCTTTTCTGAAGAATATTGCATTTCTTTCCTGGAACTGTTAAGGTACTATCTGTAAGTTGTCATGCACACATGCCGACATTTGATTCAAGTCAAAATTCATGACCAATCGGACCCGGGAGCATTTTCGTACAAAATCGGTACGAGTTTTTTTTTTTTTTTTTTTCTTTTCTGAAGAATATTGCATTTCTTTCCTGGACCTGTTAAGGTACTATCTGTAAGTTGTCATGCACACATGCCGACATTTGATTCAAGTCAAAATTCATGACCAATCGGACCCGGGAGCATTTTCGTACAAAATCGGTACGAGTTTTTTTTTTTTTTTTTTCTTTTCTGAAGAATATTGCATTTCTTTCCTGGAACTGTTAAGGTACTATCTGCAAGTTGTCATGCACACATGCCGACATTTGCTTCAAGTCAAAATTCATGACCAATCGGACCCGGGGGCATTTTCGTACAAAATCGGTACGAGTTTTTTTTTTTTTTTTTTCTTTTCTGAAGAATATTGCATTTCTTTCCTGGAACTGTTAAGGTACTATCTGTAAGTTGTCATGCACACATGCCGACATTTGATTCAAGTCAAAATTCATGACCAATCGGACCCGGGAGCATTTTCGTACAAAATCGGTACGAGTTTTTTTTTTTTTTTTTTTCTTTTCTGAAGAATATTGCATTTCTTTCCTGGACCTGTTAAGGTACTATCTGTAAGTTGTCATGCACACATGCCGACATTTGATTCAAGTCAAAATTCATGACCAATCGGACCCGGGAGCATTTTCGTACAAAATCGGTACGAGTTTTTTTTTTTTTTTTTTCTTTTCTGAAGAATATTGCATTTCTTTCCTGGAACTGTTAAGGTACTATCTGCAAGTTGTCATGCACACATGCCGACTTTTGATTCAAGTCAAAATTCATGACCAATCGGACCCGGGGGCATTTTCGTACAAAATCGGTACGAGTTTTTTTTTTTTTTTTTTTCTTTTCTGAAGAATATTGCATTTCTTTCCTGGAACTGTTAAGGTACTATCTGTAAGTTGTCATGCACACATGCCGACATTTGATTCAAGTCAAAATTCATGACCAATCGGACCCGGGAGCATTTTCGTACAAAATCGGTACGAGTTTTTTTTTTTTTTTTTTCTTTTCTGAAGAATATTGCATTTCTTTCCTGGAACTGTTAAGGTACTATCTGCAAGTTGTCATGCACACATGCCGACATTTGCTTCAAGTCAAAATTCATGACCAATCGGACCCGGGAGCATTTTCGTACAAAATCGGTACGAGTTTTTTTTTTTTTTTTTTCTTTTCTGAAGAATATTGCATTTCTTTCCTGGAACTGTTAAGGTACTATCTGCAAGTTGTCATGCACACATGCCGACATTTGATTCAAGTCAAAATTCATGACCAATCGGACCCGGGGGCATTTTCGTACAAAATCGGTACGAGTTTTTTTTTTTTTTTTTTCTTTTCTGAAGAATATTGCATTTCTTTCCTGGAACTGTTAAGGTACTATCTGTAAGTTGTCATGCACACATGCCGACATTTGATTCAAGTCAAAATTCATGACCAATCGGACCCGGGAGCATTTTCGTACAAAATCGGTACGAGTTTTTTTTTTTTTTTTTTTCTTTTCTGAAGAATATTGCATTTCTTTCCTGGACCTGTTAAGGTACTATCTGTAAGTTGTCATGCACACATGCCGACATTTGATTCAAGTCAAAATTCATGACCAATCGGACCCGGGAGCATTTTCGTACAAAATCGGTACGAGTTTTTTTTTTTTTTTTTCTTTTCTGAAGAATATTGCATTTCTTTCCTGGAACTGTTAAGGTACTATCTGCAAGTTGTCATGCACACATGCCGACTTTTGATTCAAGTCAAAATTCATGACCAATCGGACCCGGGGGCATTTTCGTACAAAATCGGTACGAGTTTTTTTTTTTTTTTTTTTCTTTTCTGAAGAATATTGCATTTCTTTCCTGGAACTGTTAAGGTACTATCTGTAAGTTGTCATGCACACATGCCGACATTTGATTCAAGTCAAAATTCATGACCAATCGGACCCGGGAGCATTTTCGTACAAAATCGGTACGAGTTTTTTTTTTTTTTTTTTCTTTTCTGAAGAATATTGCATTTCTTTCCTGGAACTGTTAAGGTACTATCTGCAAGTTGTCATGCACACATGCCGACATTTGCTTCAAGTCAAAATTCATGACCAATCGGACCCGGGAGCATTTTCGTACAAAATCGGTACGAGTTTTTTTTTTTTTTTTTTCTTTTCTGAAGAATATTGCATTTCTTTCCTGGAACTGTTAAGGTACTATCTGCAAGTTGTCATGCACACATGCCGACATTTGATTCAAGTCAAAATTCATGACCAATCGGACCCGGGGGCATTTTCGTACAAAATCGGTACGAGTTTTTTTTTTTTTTTTTTCTTTTCTGAAGAATATTGCATTTCTTTCCTGGAACTGTTAAGGTACTATCTGTAAGTTGTCATGCACACATGCCGACATTTGATTCAAGTCAAAATTCATGACCAATCGGACCCGGGAGCATTTTCGTACAAAATCGGTACGAGTTTTTTTTTTTTTTTTTTTCTTTTCTGAAGAATATTGCATTTCTTTCCTGGACCTGTTAAGGTACTATCTGTAAGTTGTCATGCACACATGCCGACATTTGATTCAAGTCAAAATTCATGACCAATCGGACCCGGGAGCATTTTCGTACAAAATCGGTACGAGTTTTTTTTTTTTTTTTTTTCTTTTCTGAAGAATATTGCATTTCTTTCCTGGAACTGTTAAGGTACTATCTGCAAGTTGTCATGCACACATGCCGACATTTGCTTCAAGTCAAAATTCATGACCAATCGGACCCGGGGGCATTTTCGTACAAAATCGGTACGAGTTTTTTTTTTTTTTTTTTCTTTTCTGAAGAATATTGCATTTCTTTCCTGGAACTGTTAAGGTACTATCTGTAAGTTGTCATGCACACATGCCGACATTTGATTCAAGTCAAAATTCATGACCAATCGGACCCGGGAGCATTTTCGTACAAAATCGGTACGAGTTTTTTTTTTTTTTTTTTTCTTTTCTGAAGAATATTGCATTTCTTTCCTGGACCTGTTAAGGTACTATCTGTAAGTTGTCATGCACACATGCCGACATTTGATTCAAGTCAAAATTCATGACCAATCGGACCCGGGAGCATTTTCGTACAAAATCGGTACGAGTTTTTTTTTTTTTTTTTCTTTTCTGAAGAATATTGCATTTCTTTCCTGGAACTGTTAAGGTACTATCTGCAAGTTGTCATGCACACATGCCGACTTTTGATTCAAGTCAAAATTCATGACCAATCGGACCCGGGGGCATTTTCGTACAAAATCGGTACGAGTTTTTTTTTTTTTTTTTTTCTTTTCTGAAGAATATTGCATTTCTTTCCTGGAACTGTTAAGGTACTATCTGTAAGTTGTCATGCACACATGCCGACATTTGATTCAAGTCAAAATTCATGACCAATCGGACCCGGGAGCATTTTCGTACAAAATCGGTACGAGTTTTTTTTTTTTTTTTTTTTCTTTTCTGAAGAATATTGCATTTCTTTCCTGGAACTGTTAAGGTACTATCTGCAAGTTGTCATGCACACATGCCGACATTTGCTTCAAGTCAAAATTCATGACCAATCGGACCCGGGAGCATTTTCGTACAAAATCGGTACGAGTTTTTTTTTTTTTTTTTTCTTTTCTGAAGAATATTGCATTTCTTTCCTGGAACTGTTAAGGTACTATCTGCAAGTTGTCATGCACACATGCCGACATTTGATTCAAGTCAAAATTCATGACCAATCGGACCCGGGGGCATTTTCGTACAAAATCGGTACGAGTTTTTTTTTTTTTTTTTTCTTTTCTGAAGAATATTGCATTTCTTTCCTGGAACTGTTAAGGTACTATCTGTAAGTTGTCATGCACACATGCCGACATTTGATTCAAGTCAAAATTCATGACCAATCGGACCCGGGAGCATTTTCGTACAAAATCGGTACGAGTTTTTTTTTTTTTTTTTTTTCTTTTCTGAAGAATATTGCATTTCTTTCCTGGACCTGTTAAGGTACTATCTGTAAGTTGTCATGCACACATGCCGACATTTGATTCAAGTCAAAATTCATGACCAATCGGACCCGGGAGCATTTTCGTACAAAATCGGTACGAGTTTTTTTTTTTTTTTTTTCTTTTCTGAAGAATATTGCATTTCTTTCCTGGAACTGTTAAGGTACTATCTGCAAGTTGTCATGCACACATGCCGACTTTTGATTCAAGTCAAAATTCATGACCAATCGGACCCGGGAGCATTTTCGTACAAAATCGGTACGAGTTTTTTTTTTTTTTTTTTTTTTCTTTTCTGAAGAATATTGCATTTCTTTCCTGGAACTGTTAAGGTACTATCTGCAAGTTGTCATGCACACATGCCGACTTTTGATTCAAGTCAAAATTCATGACCAATCGGACCCGGGGGCATTTTCGTACAAAATCGGTACGAGTTTTTTTTTTTTTTTTTTTTCTTTTCTGAAGAATATTGCATTTCTTTCCTGGAACTGTTAAGGTACTATCTGCAAGTTGTCATGCACACATGCCGACATTTGCTTCAAGTCAAAATTCATGACCAATCGGACCCGGGGGCATTTTCGTACAAAATCGGTACGAGTTTTTTTTTTTTTTTTTCTTTTCTGTAGAATATTGCATTTCTTTCCTGGAACTGTTAAGGTACTATCTGCAAGTTGTCATGCACACATGCCGACATTTGCTTCAAGTCAAAATTCATGACCAATCGGACCCGGGAGCATTTTCGTACAAAATCGGTACGAGTTTTTTTTTTTTTTTTTTTTTCTTTTCTGAAGAATATTGCATTTCTTTCCTGGACCTGTTAAGGTACTATCTGTAAGTTGTCATGCACACATGCCGACATTTGATTCAAGTCAAAATTCATGACCAATCGGACCCGGGAGCATTTTCGTACAAAATCGGTACGAGTTTTTTTTTTTTTTTTTTCTTTTCTGAAGAATATTGCATTTCTTTCCTGGAACTGTTAAGGTACTATCTGCAAGTTGTCATGCACACATGCCGACTTTTGATTCAAGTCAAAATTCATGACCAATCGGACCCGGGAGCATTTTCGTACAAAATCGGTACGAGTTTTTTTTTTTTTTTTTTTTTTCTTTTCTGAAGAATATTGCATTTCTTTCCTGGAACTGTTAAGGTACTATCTGCAAGTTGTCATGCACACATGCCGACTTTTGATTCAAGTCAAAATTCATGACCAATCGGACCCGGGGGCATTTTCGTACAAAATCGGTACGAGTTTTTTTTTTTTTTTTTTTTTCTTTTCTGAAGAATATTGCATTTCTTTCCTGGAACTGTTAAGGTACTATCTGCAAGTTGTCATGCACACATGCCGACATTTGCTTCAAGTCAAAATTCATGACCAATCGGACCCGGGGGCATTTTCGTACAAAATCGGTACGAGTTTTTTTTTTTTTTTTTTTTCTTTTCTGTAGAATATTGCATTTCTTTCCTGGAACTGTTAAGGTACTATCTGCAAGTTGTCATGCACACATGCCGACATTTGCTTCAAGTCAAAATTCATGACCAATCGGACCCGGGGGCATTTTCGTACAAAATCGGTACGAGTTTTTTTTTTTTTTTTTCTTTTCTGAAGAATATTGCATTTCTTTCCTGGAACTGTTAAGGTACTATCTGTAAGTTGTCATGCACACATGCCGACATTTGATTCAAGTCAAAATTCATGACCAATCGGACCCGGGAGCATTTTCGTACAAAATCGGTACGAGTTTTTTTTTTTTTTTTTTTTCTTTTCTGAAGAATATTGCATTTCTTTCCTGGAACTGTTAAGGTACTATCTGCAAGTTGTCATGCACACATGCCGACTTTTGATTCAAGTCAAAATTCATGACCAATCGGACCCGGGGGCATTTTCGTACAAAATCGGTACGAGTTTTTTTTTTTTTTTTTTTTTCTTTTCTGAAGAATATTGCATTTCTTTCCTGGACCTGTTAAGGTACTATCTGCAAGTTGTCATGCACACATGCCGACATTTGCTTCAAGTCAAAATTCATGACCAATCGGACCCGGGGGCATTTTCGTACAAAATCGGTACGAGTTTTTTTTTTTTTTTTTTCTTTTCTGAAGAATATTGCATTTCTTTCCTGGAACTGTTAAGGTACTATCTGTAAGTTGTCATGCACACATGCCGACATTTGATTCAAGTCAAAATTCATGACCAATCGGACCCGGGAGCATTTTCGTACAAAATCGGTACGAGTTTTTTTTTTTTTTTTTTTTCTTTTCTGAAGAATATTGCATTTCTTTCCTGGACCTGTTAAGGTACTATCTGTAAGTTGTCATGCACACATGCCGACATTTGATTCAAGTCAAAATTCATGACCAATCGGACCCGGGAGCATTTTCGTACAAAATCGGTACGAGTTTTTTTTTTTTTTTTTCTTTTCTGAAGAATATTGCATTTCTTTCCTGGAACTGTTAAGGTACTATCTGCAAGTTGTCATGCACACATGCCGACTTTTGATTCAAGTCAAAATTCATGACCAATCGGACCCGGGGGCATTTTCGTACAAAATCGGTACGAGTTTTTTTTCTTTTCTGAAGAATATTGCATTTCTTTCCTGGAACTGTTAAGGTACTATCTGTAAGTTGTCATGCACACATGCCGACATTTGATTCAAGTCAAAATTCATGACCAATCGGACCCGGGAGCATTTTCGTACAAAATCGGTACGAGTTTTTTTTTTTTTTTTTCTTTTCTGAAGAATATTGCATTTCTTTCCTGGAACTGTTAAGGTACTATCTGCAAGTTGTCATGCACACATGCCGACATTTGCTTCAAGTCAAAATTCATGACCAATCGGACCCGGGAGCATTTTCGTACAAAATCGGTACGAGTTTTTTTTTTTTTTTTTTCTTTTCTGAAGAATATTGCATTTCTTTCCTGGAACTGTTAAGGTACTATCTGCAAGTTGTCATGCACACATGCCAACATTTGATTCAAGTCAAAATTCATGACCAATCGGACCCGGGGGCATTTTCGTACAAAATCGGTACGAGTTTTTTTTTTTTTTTTTTCTTTTCTGAAGAATATTGCATTTCTTTCCTGGAACTGTTAAGGTACTATCTGTAAGTTGTCATGCACACATGCCGACATTTGATTCAAGTCAAAATTCATGACCAATCGGACCCGGGAGCATTTTCGTACAAAATCGGTACGAGTTTTTTTTTTTTTTTTTTTTCTTTTCTGAAGAATATTGCATTTCTTTCCTGGACCTGTTAAGGTACTATCTGTAAGTTGTCATGCACACATGCCGACATTTGATTCAAGTCAAAATTCATGACCAATCGGACCCGGGAGCATTTTCGTACAAAATCGGTACGAGTTTTTTTTTTTTTTTTTTCTTTTCTGAAGAATATTGCATTTCTTTCCTGGAACTGTTAAGGTACTATCTGCAAGTTGTCATGCACACATGCCGACTTTTGATTCAAGTCAAAATTCATGACCAATCGGACCCGGGAGCATTTTCGTACAAAATCGGTACGAGTTTTTTTTTTTTTTTTTTTTTTTCTTTTCTGAAGAATATTGCATTTCTTTCCTGGAACTGTTAAGGTACTATCTGTAAGTTGTCATGCACACATGCCGACATTTGATTCAAGTCAAAATTCATGACCAATCGGACCCGGGAGCATTTTCGTACAAAATCGGTACGAGTTTTTTTTTTTTTTTTTTTTCTTTTCTGAAGAATATTGCATTTCTTTCCTGGACCTGTTAAGGTACTATCTGTAAGTTGTCATGCACACATGCCGACATTTGATTCAAGTCAAAATTCATGACCAATCGGACCCGGGAGCATTTTCGTACAAAATCGGTACGAGTTTTTTTTTTTTTTTTTCTTTTCTGAAGAATATTGCATTTCTTTCCTGGAACTGTTAAGGTACTATCTGCAAGTTGTCATGCACACATGCCGACTTTTGATTCAAGTCAAAATTCATGACCAATCGGACCCGGGGGCATTTTCGTACAAAATCGGTACGAGTTTTTTTTTTTTTTTTTTTCTTTTCTGAAGAATATTGCATTTCTTTCCTGGAACTGTTAAGGTACTATCTGTAAGTTGTCATGCACACATGCCGACATTTGATTCAAGTCAAAATTCATGACCAATCGGACCCGGGAGCATTTTCGTACAAAATCGGTACGAGTTTTTTTTTTTTTTTTTTCTTTTCTGAAGAATATTGCATTTCTTTCCTGGAACTGTTAAGGTACTATCTGCAAGTTGTCATGCACACATGCCGACATTTGCTTCAAGTCAAAATTCATGACCAATCGGACCCGGGAGCATTTTCGTACAAAATCGGTACGAGTTTTTTTTTTTTTTTTTTCTTTTCTGAAGAATATTGCATTTCTTTCCTGGAACTGTTAAGGTACTATCTGCAAGTTGTCATGCACACATGCCGACATTTGATTCAAGTCAAAATTCATGACCAATCGGACCCGGGGGCATTTTCGTACAAAATCGGTACGAGTTTTTTTTTTTTTTTTTTCTTTTCTGAAGAATATTGCATTTCTTTCCTGGAACTGTTAAGGTACTATCTGTAAGTTGTCATGCACACATGCCGACATTTGATTCAAGTCAAAATTCATGACCAATCGGACCCGGGAGCATTTTCGTACAAAATCGGTACGAGTTTTTTTTTTTTTTTTTTTCTTTTCTGAAGAATATTGCATTTCTTTCCTGGACCTGTTAAGGTACTATCTGTAAGTTGTCATGCACACATGCCGACATTTGATTCAAGTCAAAATTCATGACCAATCGGACCCGGGAGCATTTTCGTACAAAATCGGTACGAGTTTTTTTTTTTTTTTTTTCTTTTCTGAAGAATATTGCATTTCTTTCCTGGAACTGTTAAGGTACTATCTGCAAGTTGTCATGCACACATGCCGACTTTTGATTCAAGTCAAAATTCATGACCAATCGGACCCGGGAGCATTTTCGTACAAAATCGGTACGAGTTTTTTTTTTTTTTTTTTTTTCTTTTCTGAAGAATATTGCATTTCTTTCCTGGAACTGTTAAGGTACTATCTGCAAGTTGTCATGCACACATGCCGACTTTTGATTCAAGTCAAAATTCATGACCAATCGGACCCGGGGGCATTTTCGTACAAAATCGGTACGAGTTTTTTTTTTTTTTTTTTTTCTTTTCTGAAGAATATTGCATTTCTTTCCTGGAACTGTTAAGGTACTATCTGCAAGTTGTCATGCACACATGCCGACATTTGCTTCAAGTCAAAATTCATGACCAATCGGACCCGGGGGCATTTTCGTACAAAATCGGTACGAGTTTTTTTTTTTTTTTTTTCTTTTCTGTAGAATATTGCATTTCTTTCCTGGAACTGTTAAGGTACTATCTGCAAGTTGTCATGCACACATGCCGACATTTGCTTCAAGTCAAAATTCATGACCAATCGGACCCGGGAGCATTTTCGTACAAAATCGGTACGAGTTTTTTTTTTTTTTTTTTTCTTTTCTGAAGAATATTGCATTTCTTTCCTGGACCTGTTAAGGTACTATCTGTAAGTTGTCATGCACACATGCCGACATTTGATTCAAGTCAAAATTCATGACCAATCGGACCCGGGAGCATTTTCGTACAAAATCGGTACGAGTTTTTTTTTTTTTTTTTCTTTTCTGAAGAATATTGCATTTCTTTCCTGGAACTGTTAAGGTACTATCTGCAAGTTGTCATGCACACATGCCGACTTTTGATTCAAGTCAAAATTCATGACCAATCGGACCCGGGGGCATTTTCGTACAAAATCGGTACGAGTTTTTTTTTTTTTTTTTTTTCTTTTCTGAAGAATATTGCATTTCTTTCCTGGAACTGTTAAGGTACTATCTGTAAGTTGTCATGCACACATGCCGACATTTGATTCAAGTCAAAATTCATGACCAATCGGACCCGGGAGCATTTTCGTACAAAATCGGTACGAGTTTTTTTTTTTTTTTTTTCTTTTCTGAAGAATATTGCATTTCTTTCCTGGAACTGTTAAGGTACTATCTGCAAGTTGTCATGCACACATGCCGACATTTGCTTCAAGTCAAAATTCATGACCAATCGGACCCGGGAGCATTTTCGTACAAAATCGGTACGAGTTTTTTTTTTTTTTTTTTCTTTTCTGAAGAATATTGCATTTCTTTCCTGGAACTGTTAAGGTACTATCTGCAAGTTGTCATGCACACATGCCGACATTTGATTCAAGTCAAAATTCATGACCAATCGGACCCGGGGGCATTTTCGTACAAAATCGGTACGAGTTTTTTTTTTTTTTTTTTTCTTTTCTGAAGAATATTGCATTTCTTTCCTGGAACTGTTAAGGTACTATCTGTAAGTTGTCATGCACACATGCCGACATTTGATTCAAGTCAAAATTCATGACCAATCGGACCCGGGAGCATTTTCGTACAAAATCGGTACGAGTTTTTTTTTTTTTTTTTTTTCTTTTCTGAAGAATATTGCATTTCTTTCCTGGACCTGTTAAGGTACTATCTGTAAGTTGTCATGCACACATGCCGACATTTGATTCAAGTCAAAATTCATGACCAATCGGACCCGGGAGCATTTTCGTACAAAATCGGTACGAGTTTTTTTTTTTTTTTTTTCTTTTCTGAAGAATATTGCATTTCTTTCCTGGAACTGTTAAGGTACTATCTGCAAGTTGTCATGCACACATGCCGACTTTTGATTCAAGTCAAAATTCATGACCAATCGGACCCGGGAGCATTTTCGTACAAAATCGGTACGAGTTTTTTTTTTTTTTTTTTTTTCTTTTCTGAAGAATATTGCATTTCTTTCCTGGAACTGTTAAGGTACTATCTGCAAGTTGTCATGCACACATGCCGACTTTTGATTCAAGTCAAAATTCATGACCAATCGGACCCGGGGGCATTTTCGTACAAAATCGGTACGAGTTTTTTTTTTTTTTTTTTTTCTTTTCTGAAGAATATTGCATTTCTTTCCTGGAACTGTTAAGGTACTATCTGCAAGTTGTCATGCACACATGCCGACATTTGCTTCAAGTCAAAATTCATGACCAATCGGACCCGGGGGCATTTTCGTACAAAATCGGTACGAGTTTTTTTTTTTTTTTTTTCTTTTCTGTAGAATATTGCATTTCTTTCCTGGAACTGTTAAGGTACTATCTGCAAGTTGTCATGCACACATGCCGACATTTGCTTCAAGTCAAAATTCATGACCAATCGGACCCGGGAGCATTTTCGTACAAAATCGGTACGAGTTTTTTTTTTTTTTTTTTTCTTTTCTGAAGAATATTGCATTTCTTTCCTGGACCTGTTAAGGTACTATCTGTAAGTTGTCATGCACACATGCCGACATTTGATTCAAGTCAAAATTCATGACCAATCGGACCCGGGAGCATTTTCGTACAAAATCGGTACGAGTTTTTTTTTTTTTTTTTTCTTTTCTGAAGAATATTGCATTTCTTTCCTGGAACTGTTAAGGTACTATCTGCAAGTTGTCATGCACACATGCCGACTTTTGATTCAAGTCAAAATTCATGACCAATCGGACCCGGGAGCATTTTCGTACAAAATCGGTACGTGTTTTTTTTTTTTTTTTTTTTTCTTTTCTGAAGAATATTGCATTTCTTTCCTGGAACTGTTAAGGTACTATCTGCAAGTTGTCATGCACACATGCCGACTTTTGATTCAAGTCAAAATTCATGACCAATCGGACCCGGGGGCATTTTCGTACAAAATCGGTACGAGTTTTTTTTTTTTTTTTTTTTCTTTTCTGAAGAATATTGCATTTCTTTCCTGGAACTGTTAAGGTACTATCTGCAAGTTGTCATGCACACATGCCGACATTTGCTTCAAGTCAAAATTCATGACCAATCGGACCCGGGGGCATTTTCGTACAAAATCGGTACGAGTTTTTTTTTTTTTTTTTTCTTTTCTGTAGAATATTGCATTTCTTTCCTGGAACTGTTAAGGTACTATCTGCAAGTTGTCATGCACACATGCCGACATTTGCTTCAAGTCAAAATTCATGACCAATCGGACCCGGGGGCATTTTCGTACAAAATCGGTACGAGTTTTTTTTTTTTTTTTTCTTTTCTGAAGAATATTGCATTTCTTTCCTGGAACTGTTAAGGTACTATCTGTAAGTTGTCATGCACACATGCCGACATTTGATTCAAGTCAAAATTCATGACCAATCGGACCCGGGAGCATTTTCGTACAAAATCGGTACGAGTTTTTTTTTTTTTTTTTTTTCTTTTCTGAAGAATATTGCATTTCTTTCCTGGAACTGTTAAGGTACTATCTGCAAGTTGTCATGCACACATGCCGACTTTTGATTCAAGTCAAAATTCATGACCAATCGGACCCGGGGGCATTTTCGTACAAAATCGGTACGAGTTTTTTTTTTTTTCTTTTCTGAAGAATATTGCATTTCTTTCCTGGACCTGTTAAGGTACTATCTGCAAGTTGTCATGCACACATGCCGACATTTGCTTCAAGTCAAAATTCATGACCAATCGGACCCGGGGGCATTTTCGTACAAAATCGGTACGAGTTTTTTTTTTTTTTTTTTCTTTTCTGAAGAATATTGCATTTCTTTCCTGGAACTGTTAAGGTACTATCTGTAAGTTGTCATGCACACATGCCGACATTTGATTCAAGTCAAAATTCATGACCAATCGGACCCGGGAGCATTTTCGTACAAAATCGGTACGAGTTTTTTTTTTTTTTTTTTTTCTTTTCTGAAGAATATTGCATTTCTTTCCTGGACCTGTTAAGGTACTATCTGTAAGTTGTCATGCACACATGCCGACATTTGATTCAAGTCAAAATTCATGACCAATCGGACCCGGGAGCATTTTCGTACAAAATCGGTACGAGTTTTTTTTTTTTTTTTTCTTTTCTGAAGAATATTGCATTTCTTTCCTGGAACTGTTAAGGTACTATCTGCAAGTTGTCATGCACACATGCCGACTTTTGATTCAAGTCAAAATTCATGACCAATCGGACCCGGGGGCATTTTCGTACAAAATCGGTACGAGTTTTTTTTCTTTTCTGAAGAATATTGCATTTCTTTCCTGGAACTGTTAAGGTACTATCTGTAAGTTGTCATGCACACATGCCGACATTTGATTCAAGTCAAAATTCATGACCAATCGGACCCGGGAGCATTTTCGTACAAAATCGGTACGAGTTTTTTTTTTTTTTTTTCTTTTCTGAAGAATATTGCATTTCTTTCCTGGAACTGTTAAGGTACTATCTGCAAGTTGTCATGCACACATGCCGACATTTGCTTCAAGTCAAAATTCATGACCAATCGGACCCGGGAGCATTTTCGTACAAAATCGGTACGAGTTTTTTTTTTTTTTTTTTCTTTTCTGAAGAATATTGCATTTCTTTCCTGGAACTGTTAAGGTACTATCTGCAAGTTGTCATGCACACATGCCGACATTTGATTCAAGTCAAAATTCATGACCAATCGGACCCGGGGGCATTTTCGTACAAAATCGGTACGAGTTTTTTTTTTTTTTTTTTCTTTTCTGAAGAATATTGCATTTCTTTCCTGGAACTGTTAAGGTACTATCTGTAAGTTGTCATGCACACATGCCGACATTTGATTCAAGTCAAAATTCATGACCAATCGGACCCGGGAGCATTTTCGTACAAAATCGGTACGAGTTTTTTTTTTTTTTTTTTTCTTTTCTGAAGAATATTGCATTTCTTTCCTGGACCTGTTAAGGTACTATCTGTAAGTTGTCATGCACACATGCCGACATTTGATTCAAGTCAAAATTCATGACCAATCGGACCCGGGAGCATTTTCGTACAAAATCGGTACGAGTTTTTTTTTTTTTTTTTTCTTTTCTGAAGAATATTGCATTTCTTTCCTGGAACTGTTAAGGTACTATCTGCAAGTTGTCATGCACACATGCCGACTTTTGATTCAAGTCAAAATTCATGACCAATCGGACCCGGGAGCATTTTCGTACAAAATCGGTACGAGTTTTTTTTTTTTTTTTTTTTCTTTTCTGAAGAATATTGCATTTCTTTCCTGGAACTGTTAAGGTACTATCTGCAAGTTGTCATGCACACATGCCGACTTTTGATTCAAGTCAAAATTCATGACCAATCGGACCCGGGGGCATTTTCGTACAAAATCGGTACGAGTTTTTTTTTTTTTTTTTTCTTTTCTGTAGAATATTGCATTTCTTTCCTGGAACTGTTAAGGTACTATCTGCAAGTTGTCATGCACACATGCCGACATTTGCTTCAAGTCAAAATTCATGACCAATCGGACCCGGGGGCATTTTCGTACAAAATCGGTACGAGTTTTTTTTTTTTTTTTTCTTTTCTGAAGAATATTGCATTTCTTTCCTGGAACTGTTAAGGTACTATCTGTAAGTTGTCATGCACACATGCCGACATTTGATTCAAGTCAAAATTCATGACCAATCGGACCCGGGAGCATTTTCGTACAAAATCGGTACGAGTTTTTTTTTTTTTTTTTTTTCTTTTCTGAAGAATATTGCATTTCTTTCCTGGAACTGTTAAGGTACTATCTGCAAGTTGTCATGCACACATGCCGACTTTTGATTCAAGTCAAAATTCATGACCAATCGGACCCGGGGGCATTTTCGTACAAAATCGGTACGAGTTTTTTTTTTTTTTTTTTTTCTTTTCTGAAGAATATTGCATTTCTTTCCTGGACCTGTTAAGGTACTATCTGCAAGTTGTCATGCACACATGCCGACATTTGCTTCAAGTCAAAATTCATGACCAATCGGACCCGGGGGCATTTTCGTACAAAATCGGTACGAGTTTTTTTTTTTTTTTTTTCTTTTCTGAAGAATATTGCATTTCTTTCCTGGAACTGTTAAGGTACTATCTGTAAGTTGTCATGCACACATGCCGACATTTGATTCAAGTCAAAATTCATGACCAATCGGACCCGGGAGCATTTTCGTACAAAATCGGTACGAGTTTTTTTTTTTTTTTTTTTTCTTTTCTGAAGAATATTGCATTTCTTTCCTGGACCTGTTAAGGTACTATCTGTAAGTTGTCATGCACACATGCCGACATTTGATTCAAGTCAAAATTCATGACCAATCGGACCCGGGAGCATTTTCGTACAAAATCGGTACGAGTTTTTTTTTTTTTTTTTCTTTTCTGAAGAATATTGCATTTCTTTCCTGGAACTGTTAAGGTACTATCTGCAAGTTGTCATGCACACATGCCGACTTTTGATTCAAGTCAAAATTCATGACCAATCGGACCCGGGGGCATTTTCGTACAAAATCGGTACGAGTTTTTTTTCTTTTCTGAAGAATATTGCATTTCTTTCCTGGAACTGTTAAGGTACTATCTGTAAGTTGTCATGCACACATGCCGACATTTGATTCAAGTCAAAATTCATGACCAATCGGACCCGGGAGCATTTTCGTACAAAATCGGTACGAGTTTTTTTTTTTTTTTTTCTTTTCTGAAGAATATTGCATTTCTTTCCTGGAACTGTTAAGGTACTATCTGCAAGTTGTCATGCACACATGCCGACATTTGCTTCAAGTCAAAATTCATGACCAATCGGACCCGGGAGCATTTTCGTACAAAATCGGTACGAGTTTTTTTTTTTTTTTTTTCTTTTCTGAAGAATATTGCATTTCTTTCCTGGAACTGTTAAGGTACTATCTGCAAGTTGTCATGCACACATGCCGACATTTGATTCAAGTCAAAATTCATGACCAATCGGACCCGGGGGCATTTTCGTACAAAATCGGTACGAGTTTTTTTTTTTTTTTTTTCTTTTCTGAAGAATATTGCATTTCTTTCCTGGAACTGTTAAGGTACTATCTGTAAGTTGTCATGCACACATGCCGACATTTGATTCAAGTCAAAATTCATGACCAATCGGACCCGGGAGCATTTTCGTACAAAATCGGTACGAGTTTTTTTTTTTTTTTTTTTCTTTTCTGAAGAATATTGCATTTCTTTCCTGGACCTGTTAAGGTACTATCTGTAAGTTGTCATGCACACATGCCGACATTTGATTCAAGTCAAAATTCATGACCAATCGGACCCGGGAGCATTTTCGTACAAAATCGGTACGAGTTTTTTTTTTTTTTTTTTCTTTTCTGAAGAATATTGCATTTCTTTCCTGGAACTGTTAAGGTACTATCTGCAAGTTGTCATGCACACATGCCGACTTTTGATTCAAGTCAAAATTCATGACCAATCGGACCCGGGAGCATTTTCGTACAAAATCGGTACGAGTTTTTTTTTTTTTTTTTTTTCTTTTCTGAAGAATATTGCATTTCTTTCCTGGAACTGTTAAGGTACTATCTGCAAGTTGTCATGCACACATGCCGACTTTTGATTCAAGTCAAAATTCATGACCAATCGGACCCGGGGGCATTTTCGTACAAAATCGGTACGAGTTTTTTTTTTTTTTTTTTTTCTTTTCTGAAGAATATTGCATTTCTTTCCTGGAACTGTTAAGGTACTATCTGCAAGTTGTCATGCACACATGCCGACATTTGCTTCAAGTCAAAATTCATGACCAATCGGACCCGGGGGCATTTTCGTACAAAATCGGTACGAGTTTTTTTTTTTTTTTTTTCTTTTCTGAAGAATATTGCATTTCTTTCCTGGAACTGTTAAGGTACTATCTGTAAGTTGTCATGCACACATGCCGACATTTGATTCAAGTCAAAATTCATGACCAATCGGACCCGGGAGCATTTTCGTACAAAATCGGTACGAGTTTTTTTTTTTTTTTTTTTCTTTTCTGAAGAATATTGCATTTCTTTCCTGGACCTGTTAAGGTACTATCTGTAAGTTGTCATGCACACATGCCGACATTTGATTCAAGTCAAAATTCATGACCAATCGGACCCGGGAGCATTTTCGTACAAAATCGGTACGAGTTTTTTTTTTTTTTTTTCTTTTCTGAAGAATATTGCATTTCTTTCCTGGAACTGTTAAGGTACTATCTGCAAGTTGTCATGCACACATGCCGACTTTTGATTCAAGTCAAAATTCATGACCAATCGGACCCGGGAGCATTTTCGTACAAAATCGGTACGAGTTTTTTTTTTTTTTTTTTTTCTTTTCTGAAGAATATTGCATTTCTTTCCTGGAACTGTTAAGGTACTATCTGCAAGTTGTCATGCACACATGCCGACTTTTGATTCAAGTCAAAATTCATGACCAATCGGACCCGGGGGCATTTTCGTACAAAATCGGTACGAGTTTTTTTTTTTTTTTTTTCTTTTCTGAAGAATATTGCATTTCTTTCCTGGAACTGTTAAGGTACTATCTGTAAGTTGTCATGCACACATGCCGACATTTGATTCAAGTCAAAATTCATGACCAATCGGACCCGGGAGCATTTTCGTACAAAATCGGTACGAGTTTTTTTTTTTTTTTTTTTTCTTTTCTGAAGAATATTGCATTTCTTTCCTGGAACTGTTAAGGTACTATCTGCAAGTTGTCATGCACACATGCCGACATTTGCTTCAAGTCAAAATTCATGACCAATCGGACCCGGGGGCATTTTCGTACAAAATCGGTACGAGTTTTTTTTTTTTTTTTTTCTTTTCTGAAGAATATTGCATTTCTTTCCTGGAACTGTTAAGGTACTATCTGCAAGTTGTCATGCACACATGCCGACTTTTGATTCAAGTCAAAATTCATGACCAATCGGACCCGGGGGCATTTTCGTACAAAATCGGTACGAGTTTTTTTTTTTTTTTTTTTTCTTTTCTGAAGAATATTGCATTTCTTTCCTGGAACTGTTAAGGTACTATCTGCAAGTTGTCATGCACACATGCCGACATTTGCTTCAAGTCAAAATTCATGACCAATCGGACCCGGGGGCATTTTCGTACAAAATCGGTACGAGTTTTTTTTTTTTTTTTTTCTTTTCTGAAGAATATTGCATTTCTTTCCTGGAACTGTTAAGGTACTATCTGTAAGTTGTCATGCACACATGCCGACATTTGATTCAAGTCAAAATTCATGACCAATCGGACCCGGGAGCATTTTCGTACAAAATCGGTACGAGTTTTTTTTTTTTTTTTTTTCTTTTCTGAAGAATATTGCATTTCTTTCCTGGACCTGTTAAGGTACTATCTGTAAGTTGTCATGCACACATGCCGACATTTGATTCAAGTCAAAATTCATGACCAATCGGACCCGGGAGCATTTTCGTACAAAATCGGTACGAGTTTTTTTTTTTTTTTTTCTTTTCTGAAGAATATTGCATTTCTTTCCTGGAACTGTTAAGGTACTATCTGCAAGTTGTCATGCACACATGCCGACTTTTGATTCAAGTCAAAATTCATGACCAATCGGACCCGGGAGCATTTTCGTACAAAATCGGTACGAGTTTTTTTTTTTTTTTTTTTTCTTTTCTGAAGAATATTGCATTTCTTTCCTGGAACTGTTAAGGTACTATCTGCAAGTTGTCATGCACACATGCCGACTTTTGATTCAAGTCAAAATTCATGACCAATCGGACCCGGGGGCATTTTCGTACAAAATCGGTACGAGTTTTTTTTTTTTTTTTTTCTTTTCTGAAGAATATTGCATTTCTTTCCTGGAACTGTTAAGGTACTATCTGTAAGTTGTCATGCACACATGCCGACATTTGATTCAAGTCAAAATTCATGACCAATCGGACCCGGGAGCATTTTCGTACAAAATCGGTACGAGTTTTTTTTTTTTTTTTTTTTCTTTTCTGAAGAATATTGCATTTCTTTCCTGGAACTGTTAAGGTACTATCTGCAAGTTGTCATGCACACATGCCGACATTTGCTTCAAGTCAAAATTCATGACCAATCGGACCCGGGGGCATTTTCGTACAAAATCGGTACGAGTTTTTTTTTTTTTTTTTTCTTTTCTGAAGAATATTGCATTTCTTTCCTGGAACTGTTAAGGTACTATCTGTAAGTTGTCATGCACACATGCCGACATTTGATTCAAGTCAAAATTCATGACCAATCGGACCCGGGAGCATTTTCGTACAAAATCGGTACGAGTTTTTTTTTTTTTTTTTTTCTTTTCTGAAGAATATTGCATTTCTTTCCTGGACCTGTTAAGGTACTATCTGTAAGTTGTCATGCACACATGCCGACATTTGATTCAAGTCAAAATTCATGACCAATCGGACCCGGGAGCATTTTCGTACAAAATCGGTACGAGTTTTTTTTTTTTTTTTTCTTTTCTGAAGAATATTGCATTTCTTTCCTGGAACTGTTAAGGTACTATCTGCAAGTTGTCATGCACACATGCCGACTTTTGATTCAAGTCAAAATTCATGACCAATCGGACCCGGGAGCATTTTCGTACAAAATCGGTACGAGTTTTTTTTTTTTTTTTTTTTCTTTTCTGAAGAATATTGCATTTCTTTCCTGGAACTGTTAAGGTACTATCTGCAAGTTGTCATGCACACATGCCGACTTTTGATTCAAGTCAAAATTCATGACCAATCGGACCCGGGGGCATTTTCGTACAAAATCGGTACGAGTTTTTTTTTTTTTTTTTTCTTTTCTGAAGAATATTGCATTTCTTTCCTGGAACTGTTAAGGTACTATCTGTAAGTTGTCATGCACACATGCCGACATTTGATTCAAGTCAAAATTCATGACCAATCGGACCCGGGAGCATTTTCGTACAAAATCGGTACGAGTTTTTTTTTTTTTTTTTTTCTTTTCTGAAGAATATTGCATTTCTTTCCTGGAACTGTTAAGGTACTATCTGCAAGTTGTCATGCACACATGCCGACTTTTGATTCAAGTCAAAATTCATGACCAATCGGACCCGGGGGCATTTTCGTACAAAATCGGTACGAGTTTTTTTTTTTTTTTTTTCTTTTCTGAAGAATATTGCATTTCTTTCCTGGAACTGTTAAGGTACTATCTGTAAGTTGTCATGCACACATGCCGACATTTGATTCAAGTCAAAATTCATGACCAATCGGACCCGGGAGCATTTTCGTACAAAATCGGTACGAGTTTTTTTTTTTTTTTTTTCTTTTCTGAAGAATATTGCATTTCTTTCCTGGAACTGTTAAGGTACTATCTGTAAGTTGTCATGCACACATGCCGACATTTGATTCAAGTCAAAATTCATGACCAATCGGACCCGGGAGCATTTTCGTACAAAATCGGTACGAGTTTTTTTTTTTTTTTTTTTCTTTTCTGAAGAATATTGCATTTCTTTCCTGGACCTGTTAAGGTACTATCTGTAAGTTGTCATGCACACATGCCGACATTTGATTCAAGTCAAAATTCATGACCAATCGGACCCGGGAGCATTTTCGTACAAAATCGGTACGAGTTTTTTTTTTTTTTTTTCTTTTCTGAAGAATATTGCATTTCTTTCCTGGAACTGTTAAGGTACTATCTGCAAGTTGTCATGCACACATGCCGACTTTTGATTCAAGTCAAAATTCATGACCAATCGGACCCGGGAGCATTTTCGTACAAAATCGGTACGAGTTTTTTTTTTTTTTTTTTTTCTTTTCTGAAGAATATTGCATTTCTTTCCTGGAACTGTTAAGGTACTATCTGCAAGTTGTCATGCACACATGCCGACTTTTGATTCAAGTCAAAATTCATGACCAATCGGACCCGGGGGCATTTTCGTACAAAATCGGTACGAGTTTTTTTTTTTTTTTTTTCTTTTCTGAAGAATATTGCATTTCTTTCCTGGAACTGTTAAGGTACTATCTGTAAGTTGTCATGCACACATGCCGACATTTGATTCAAGTCAAAATTCATGACCAATCGGACCCGGGAGCATTTTCGTACAAAATCGGTACGAGTTTTTTTTTTTTTTTTTTTTCTTTTCTGAAGAATATTGCATTTCTTTCCTGGAACTGTTAAGGTACTATCTGCAAGTTGTCATGCACACATGCCGACATTTGCTTCAAGTCAAAATTCATGACCAATCGGACCCGGGGGCATTTTCGTACAAAATCGGTACGAGTTTTTTTTTTTTTTTTTTCTTTTCTGAAGAATATTGCATTTCTTTCCTGGAACTGTTAAGGTACTATCTGTAAGTTGTCATGCACACATGCCGACATTTGATTCAAGTCAAAATTCATGACCAATCGGACCCGGGAGCATTTTCGTACAAAATCGGTACGAGTTTTTTTTTTTTTTTTTTTCTTTTCTGAAGAATATTGCATTTCTTTCCTGGACCTGTTAAGGTACTATCTGTAAGTTGTCATGCACACATGCCGACATTTGATTCAAGTCAAAATTCATGACCAATCGGACCCGGGAGCATTTTCGTACAAAATCGGTACGAGTTTTTTTTTTTTTTTTTCTTTTCTGAAGAATATTGCATTTCTTTCCTGGAACTGTTAAGGTACTATCTGCAAGTTGTCATGCACACATGCCGACTTTTGATTCAAGTCAAAATTCATGACCAATCGGACCCGGGAGCATTTTCGTACAAAATCGGTACGAGTTTTTTTTTTTTTTTTTTTTCTTTTCTGAAGAATATTGCATTTCTTTCCTGGAACTGTTAAGGTACTATCTGCAAGTTGTCATGCACACATGCCGACTTTTGATTCAAGTCAAAATTCATGACCAATCGGACCCGGGGGCATTTTCGTACAAAATCGGTACGAGTTTTTTTTTTTTTTTTTTCTTTTCTGAAGAATATTGCATTTCTTTCCTGGAACTGTTAAGGTACTATCTGTAAGTTGTCATGCACACATGCCGACATTTGATTCAAGTCAAAATTCATGACCAATCGGACCCGGGAGCATTTTCGTACAAAATCGGTACGAGTTTTTTTTTTTTTTTTTTTCTTTTCTGAAGAATATTGCATTTCTTTCCTGGAACTGTTAAGGTACTATCTGCAAGTTGTCATGCACACATGCCGACTTTTGATTCAAGTCAAAATTCATGACCAATCGGACCCGGGGGCATTTTCGTACAAAATCGGTACGAGTTTTTTTTTTTTTTTTTTCTTTTCTGAAGAATATTGCATTTCTTTCCTGGAACTGTTAAGGTACTATCTGTAAGTTGTCATGCACACATGCCGACATTTGATTCAAGTCAAAATTCATGACCAATCGGACCCGGGAGCATTTTCGTACAAAATCGGTACGAGTTTTTTTTTTTTTTTTTTTCTTTTCTGAAGAATATTGCATTTCTTTCCTGGAACTGTTAAGGTACTATCTGCAAGTTGTCATGCACACATGCCGACATTTGCTTCAAGTCAAAATTCATGACCAATCGGACCCGGGAGCATTTTCGTACAAAATCGGTACGAGTTTTTTTCTTTTTTTTTTCTTTTCTGAAGAATATTGCATTTCTTTCCTGGAACTGTTAAGGTACTATCTGCAAGTTGTCATGCACACATGCCGACATTTGATTCAAGTCAAAATTCATGACCAATCGGACCCGGGGGCATTTTCGTACAAAATCGGTACGAGTTTTTTTTTTTTTTTTTTCTTTTCTGAAGAATATTGCATTTCTTTCCTGGAACTGTTAAGGTACTATCTGTAAGTTGTCATGCACACATGCCGACATTTGATTCAAGTCAAAATTCATGACCAATCGGACCCGGGAGCATTTTCGTACAAAATCGGTACGAGTTTTTTTTTTTTTTTTTTTCTTTTCTGAAGAATATTGCATTTCTTTCCTGGACCTGTTAAGGTACTATCTGTAAGTTGTCATGCACACATGCCGACATTTGATTCAAGTCAAAATTCATGACCAATCGGACCCGGGAGCATTTTCGTACAAAATCGGTACGAGTTTTTTTTTTTTTTTTTTCTTTTCTGAAGAATATTGCATTTCTTTCCTGGAACTGTTAAGGTACTATCTGCAAGTTGTCATGCACACATGCCGACTTTTGATTCAAGTCAAAATTCATGACCAATCGGACCCGGGGGCATTTTCGTACAAAATCGGTACGAGTTTTTTTTTTTTTTTTTTCTTTTCTGAAGAATATTGCATTTCTTTCCTGGAACTGTTAAGGTACTATCTGTAAGTTGTCATGCACACATGCCGACATTTGATTCAAGTCAAAATTCATGACCAATCGGACCCGGGAGCATTTTCGTACAAAATCGGTACGAGTTTTTTTTTTTTTTTTTTTCTTTTCTGAAGAATATTGCATTTCTTTCCTGGAACTGTTAAGGTACTATCTGCAAGTTGTCATGCACACATGCCGACATTTGCTTCAAGTCAAAATTCATGACCAATCGGACCCGGGAGCATTTTCGTACAAAATCGGTACGAGTTTTTTTCTTTTTTTTTTCTTTTCTGAAGAATATTGCATTTCTTTCCTGGAACTGTTAAGGTACTATCTGCAAGTTGTCATGCACACATGCCGACATTTGATTCAAGTCAAAATTCATGACCAATCGGACCCGGGGGCATTTTCGTACAAAATCGGTACGAGTTTTTTTTTTTTTTTTTTCTTTTCTGAAGAATATTGCATTTCTTTCCTGGAACTGTTAAGGTACTATCTGTAAGTTGTCATGCACACATGCCGACATTTGATTCAAGTCAAAATTCATGACCAATCGGACCCGGGAGCATTTTCGTACAAAATCGGTACGAGTTTTTTTTTTTTTTTTTTTCTTTTCTGAAGAATATTGCATTTCTTTCCTGGACCTGTTAAGGTACTATCTGTAAGTTGTCATGCACACATGCCGACATTTGATTCAAGTCAAAATTCATGACCAATCGGACCCGGGAGCATTTTCGTACAAAATCGGTACGAGTTTTTTTTTTTTTTTTTTCTTTTCTGAAGAATATTGCATTTCTTTCCTGGAACTGTTAAGGTACTATCTGCAAGTTGTCATGCACACATGCCGACTTTTGATTCAAGTCAAAATTCATGACCAATCGGACCCGGGAGCATTTTCGTACAAAATCGGTACGAGTTTTTTTTTTTTTTTTTTTTCTTTTCTGAAGAATATTGCATTTCTTTCCTGGAACTGTTAAGGTACTATCTGCAAGTTGTCATGCACACATGCCGACTTTTGATTCAAGTCAAAATTCATGACCAATCGGACCCGGGGGCATTTTCGTACAAAATCGGTACGAGTTTTTTTTTTTTTTTTTTTTCTTTTCTGAAGAATATTGCATTTCTTTCCTGGAACTGTTAAGGTACTATCTGCAAGTTGTCATGCACACATGCCGACATTTGCTTCAAGTCAAAATTCATGACCAATCGGACCCGGGGGCATTTTCGTACAAAATCGGTACGAGTTTTTTTTTTTTTTTTTTCTTTTCTGAAGAATATTGCATTTCTTTCCTGGAACTGTTAAGGTACTATCTGTAAGTTGTCATGCACACATGCCGACATTTGATTCAAGTCAAAATTCATGACCAATCGGACCCGGGAGCATTTTCGTACAAAATCGGTACGAGTTTTTTTTTTTTTTTTTTTCTTTTCTGAAGAATATTGCATTTCTTTCCTGGACCTGTTAAGGTACTATCTGTAAGTTGTCATGCACACATGCCGACATTTGATTCAAGTCAAAATTCATGACCAATCGGACCCGGGAGCATTTTCGTACAAAATCGGTACGAGTTTTTTTTTTTTTTTTTCTTTTCTGAAGAATATTGCATTTCTTTCCTGGAACTGTTAAGGTACTATCTGCAAGTTGTCATGCACACATGCCGACATTTGATTCAAGTCAAAATTCATGACCAATCGGACCCGGGAGCATTTTCGTACAAAATCGGTACGAGTTTTTTTTTTTTTTTTTCTTTTCTGAAGAATATTGCATTTCTTTCCTGGAACTGTTAAGGTACTATCTGTAAGTTGTCATGCACACATGCCGACATTTGATTCAAGTCAAAATTCATGACCAATCGGACCCGGGAGCATTTTCGTACAAAATCGGTACGAGTTTTTTTTTTTTTTTTTTTCTTTTCTGAAGAATATTGCATTTCTTTCCTGGACCTGTTAAGGTACTATCTGTAAGTTGTCATGCACACATGCCGACATTTGATTCAAGTCAAAATTCATGACCAATCGGACCCGGGGGCATTTTCGTACAAAATCGGTACGAGTTTTTTTTTTTTTTTTTCTTTTCTGAAGAATATTGCATTTCTTTCCTGGAACTGTTAAGGTACTATCTGCAAGTTGTCATGCACACATGCCGACATTTGCTTCAAGTCAAAATTCATGACCAATCGGACCCGGGAGCATTTTCGTACAAAATCGGTACGAGTTTTTTTCTTTTTTTTTTCTTTTCTGAAGAATATTGCATTTCTTTCCTGGAACTGTTAAGGTACTATCTGCAAGTTGTCATGCACACATGCCGACATTTGATTCAAGTCAAAATTCATGACCAATCGGACCCGGGAGCATTTTCGTACAAAATCGGTACGAGTTTTTTTCTTTTTTTTTTCTTTTCTGAAGAATATTGCATTTCTTTCCTGGAACTGTTAAGGTACTATCTGCAAGTTGTCATGCACACATGCCGACATTTGCTTCAAGTCAAAATTCATGACCAATCGGACCCGGGAGCATTTTCGTACAAAATCGGTACGAGTTTTTTTCTTTTTTTTTTCTTTTCTGAAGAATATTGCATTTCTTTCCTGGAACTGTTAAGGTACTATCTGCAAGTTGTCATGCACACATGCCGACATTTGATTCAAGTCAAAATTCATGACCAATCGGACCCGGGGGCATTTTCGTACAAAATCGGTACGAGTTTTTTTTTTTTTTTTTTCTTTTCTGAAGAATATTGCATTTCTTTCCTGGAACTGTTAAGGTACTATCTGTAAGTTGTCATGCACACATGCCGACATTTGATTCAAGTCAAAATTCATGACCAATCGGACCCGGGAGCATTTTCGTACAAAATCGGTACGAGTTTTTTTTTTTTTTTTTTTCTTTTCTGAAGAATATTGCATTTCTTTCCTGGACCTGTTAAGGTACTATCTGTAAGTTGTCATGCACACATGCCGACATTTGATTCAAGTCAAAATTCATGACCAATCGGACCCGGGAGCATTTTCGTACAAAATCGGTACGAGTTTTTTTTTTTTTTTTTTCTTTTCTGAAGAATATTGCATTTCTTTCCTGGAACTGTTAAGGTACTATCTGCAAGTTGTCATGCACACATGCCGACTTTTGATTCAAGTCAAAATTCATGACCAATCGGACCCGGGAGCATTTTCGTACAAAATCGGTACGAGTTTTTTTTTTTTTTTTTTTTCTTTTCTGAAGAATATTGCATTTCTTTCCTGGAACTGTTAAGGTACTATCTGCAAGTTGTCATGCACACATGCCGACTTTTGATTCAAGTCAAAATTCATGACCAATCGGACCCGGGGGCATTTTCGTACAAAATCGGTACGAGTTTTTTTTTTTTTTTTTTTTCTTTTCTGAAGAATATTGCATTTCTTTCCTGGAACTGTTAAGGTACTATCTGCAAGTTGTCATGCACACATGCCGACATTTGCTTCAAGTCAAAATTCATGACCAATCGGACCCGGGGGCATTTTCGTACAAAATCGGTACGAGTTTTTTTTTTTTTTTTTTCTTTTCTGAAGAATATTGCATTTCTTTCCTGGAACTGTTAAGGTACTATCTGTAAGTTGTCATGCACACATGCCGACATTTGATTCAAGTCAAAATTCATGACCAATCGGACCCGGGAGCATTTTCGTACAAAATCGGTACGAGTTTTTTTTTTTTTTTTTTCTTTTCTGAAGAATATTGCATTTCTTTCCTGGAACTGTTAAGGTACTATCTGCAAGTTGTCATGCACACATGCCGACTTTTGATTCAAGTCAAAATTCATGACCAATCGGACCCGGGAGCATTTTCGTACAAAATCGGTACGAGTTTTTTTTTTTTTTTTTTTTCTTTTCTGAAGAATATTGCATTTCTTTCCTGGAACTGTTAAGGTACTATCTGCAAGTTGTCATGCACACATGCCGACTTTTGATTCAAGTCAAAATTCATGACCAATCGGACCCGGGGGCATTTTCGTACAAAATCGGTACGAGTTTTTTTTTTTTTTTTTTTTCTTTTCTGAAGAATATTGCATTTCTTTCCTGGAACTGTTAAGGTACTATCTGCAAGTTGTCATGCACACATGCCGACATTTGCTTCAAGTCAAAATTCATGACCAATCGGACCCGGGGGCATTTTCGTACAAAATCGGTACGAGTTTTTTTTTTTTTTTTTTCTTTTCTGAAGAATATTGCATTTCTTTCCTGGAACTGTTAAGGTACTATCTGTAAGTTGTCATGCACACATGCCGACATTTGATTCAAGTCAAAATTCATGACCAATCGGACCCGGGAGCATTTTCGTACAAAATCGGTACGAGTTTTTTTTTTTTTTTTTTTCTTTTCTGAAGAATATTGCATTTCTTTCCTGGACCTGTTAAGGTACTATCTGTAAGTTGTCATGCACACATGCCGACATTTGATTCAAGTCAAAATTCATGACCAATCGGACCCGGGAGCATTTTCGTACAAAATCGGTACGAGTTTTTTTTTTTTTTTTTCTTTTCTGAAGAATATTGCATTTCTTTCCTGGAACTGTTAAGGTACTATCTGCAAGTTGTCATGCACACATGCCGACATTTGATTCAAGTCAAAATTCATGACCAATCGGACCCGGGAGCATTTTCGTACAAAATCGGTACGAGTTTTTTTTTTTTTTTTTCTTTTCTGAAGAATATTGCATTTCTTTCCTGGAACTGTTAAGGTACTATCTGTAAGTTGTCATGCACACATGCCGACATTTGATTCAAGTCAAAATTCATGACCAATCGGACCCGGGAGCATTTTCGTACAAAATCGGTACGAGTTTTTTTTTTTTTTTTTTTCTTTTCTGAAGAATATTGCATTTCTTTCCTGGACCTGTTAAGGTACTATCTGTAAGTTGTCATGCACACATGCCGACTTTTGATTCAAGTCAAAATTCATGACCAATCGGACCCGGGAGCATTTTCGTACAAAATCGGTACGAGTTTTTTTTTTTTTTTTTTTTCTTTTCTGAAGAATATTGCATTTCTTTCCTGGAACTGTTAAGGTACTATCTGCAAGTTGTCATGCACACATGCCGACATTTGCTTCAAGTCAAAATTCATGACCAATCGGACCCGGGAGCATTTTCGTACAAAATCGGTACGAGTTTTTTTCTTTTTTTTTTCTTTTCTGAAGAATATTGCATTTCTTTCCTGGAACTGTTAAGGTACTATCTGCAAGTTGTCATGCACACATGCCGACATTTGATTCAAGTCAAAATTCATGACCAATCGGACCCGGGGGCATTTTCGTACAAAATCGGTACGAGTTTTTTTTTTTTTTTTTTCTTTTCTGAAGAATATTGCATTTCTTTCCTGGAACTGTTAAGGTACTATCTGTAAGTTGTCATGCACACATGCCGACATTTGATTCAAGTCAAAATTCATGACCAATCGGACCCGGGAGCATTTTCGTACAAAATCGGTACGAGTTTTTTTTTTTTTTTTTTTCTTTTCTGAAGAATATTGCATTTCTTTCCTGGACCTGTTAAGGTACTATCTGTAAGTTGTCATGCACACATGCCGACTTTTGATTCAAGTCAAAATTCATGACCAATCGGACCCGGGGGCATTTTCGTACAAAATCGGTACGAGTTTTTTTTTTTTTTTTTTTTCTTTTCTGAAGAATATTGCATTTCTTTCCTGGAACTGTTAAGGTACTATCTGCAAGTTGTCATGCACACATGCCGACATTTGCTTCAAGTCAAAATTCATGACCAATCGGACCCGGGGGCATTTTCGTACAAAATCGGTACGAGTTTTTTTTTTTTTTTTTTCTTTTCTGAAGAATATTGCATTTCTTTCCTGGAACTGTTAAGGTACTATCTGTAAGTTGTCATGCACACATGCCGACATTTGATTCAAGTCAAAATTCATGACCAATCGGACCCGGGAGCATTTTCGTACAAAATCGGTACGAGTTTTTTTTTTTTTTTTTTTTCTTTTCTGAAGAATATTGCATTTCTTTCCTGGACCTGTTAAGGTACTATCTGTAAGTTGTCATGCACACATGCCGACATTTGATTCAAGTCAAAATTCATGACCAATCGGACCCGGGAGCATTTTCGTACAAAATCGGTACGAGTTTTTTTTTTTTTTTTTCTTTTCTGAAGAATATTGCATTTCTTTCCTGGAACTGTTAAGGTACTATCTGCAAGTTGTCATGCACACATGCCGACATTTGATTCAAGTCAAAATTCATGACCAATCGGACCCGGGAGCATTTTCGTACAAAATCGGTACGAGTTTTTTTTTTTTTTTTTCTTTTCTGAAGAATATTGCATTTCTTTCCTGGAACTGTTAAGGTACTATCTGTAAGTTGTCATGCACACATGCCGACATTTGATTCAAGTCAAAATTCATGACCAATCGGACCCGGGAGCATTTTCGTACAAAATCGGTACGAGTTTTTTTTTTTTTTTTTTTCTTTTCTGAAGAATATTGCATTTCTTTCCTGGACCTGTTAAGGTACTATCTGTAAGTTGTCATGCACACATGCCGACTTTTGATTCAAGTCAAAATTCATGACCAATCGGACCCGGGAGCATTTTCGTACAAAATCGGTACGAGTTTTTTTTTTTTTTTTTTTCTTTTCTGAAGAATATTGCATTTCTTTCCTGGACCTGTTAAGGTACTATCTGTAAGTTGTCATGCACACATGCCGACATTTGATTCAAGTCAAAATTCATGACCAATCGGACCCGGGAGCATTTTCGTACAAAATCGGTACGAGTTTTTTTTTTTTTTTTTCTTTTCTGAAGAATATTGCATTTCTTTCCTGGAACTGTTAAGGTACTATCTGCAAGTTGTCATGCACACATGCCGACTTTTGATTCAAGTCAAAATTCATGACCAATCGGACCCGGGAGCATTTTCGTACAAAATCGGTACGAGTTTTTTTTTTTTTTTTTCTTTTCTGAAGAATATTGCATTTCTTTCCTGGAACTGTTAAGGTACTATCTGCAAGTTGTCATGCACACATGCCGACTTTTGATTCAAGTCAAAATTCATGACCAATCGGACCCGGGAGCATTTTCGTACAAAATCGGTACGAGTTTTTTTTTTTTTTTTTTTTCTTTTCTGAAGAATATTGCATTTCTTTCCTGGAACTGTTAAGGTACTATCTGCAAGTTGTCATGCACACATGCCGACATTTGCTTCAAGTCAAAATTCATGACCAATCGGACCCGGGGGCATTTTCGTACAAAATCGGTACGAGTTTTTTTTTTTTTTTTTTCTTTTCTGAAGAATATTGCATTTCTTTCCTGGAACTGTTAAGGTACTATCTGTAAGTTGTCATGCACACATGCCGACATTTGATTCAAGTCAAAATTCATGACCAATCGGACCCGGGAGCATTTTCGTACAAAATCGGTACGAGTTTTTTTTTTTTTTTTTTTCTTTTCTGAAGAATATTGCATTTCTTTCCTGGACCTGTTAAGGTACTATCTGTAAGTTGTCATGCACACATGCCGACATTTGATTCAAGTCAAAATTCATGACCAATCGGACCCGGGAGCATTTTCGTACAAAATCGGTACGAGTTTTTTTTTTTTTTTTTCTTTTCTGAAGAATATTGCATTTCTTTCCTGGAACTGTTAAGGTACTATCTGCAAGTTGTCATGCACACATGCCGACTTTTGATTCAAGTCAAAATTCATGACCAATCGGACCCGGGAGCATTTTCGTACAAAATCGGTACGAGTTTTTTTTTTTTTTTTTTTTCTTTTCTGAAGAATATTGCATTTCTTTCCTGGAACTGTTAAGGTACTATCTGCAAGTTGTCATGCACACATGCCGACTTTTGATTCAAGTCAAAATTCATGACCAATCGGACCCGGGGGCATTTTCGTACAAAATCGGTACGAGTTTTTTTTTTTTTTTTTTCTTTTCTGAAGAATATTGCATTTCTTTCCTGGAACTGTTAAGGTACTATCTGTAAGTTGTCATGCACACATGCCGACATTTGATTCAAGTCAAAATTCATGACCAATCGGACCCGGGAGCATTTTCGTACAAAATCGGTACGAGTTTTTTTTTTTTTTTTTTTCTTTTCTGAAGAATATTGCATTTCTTTCCTGGAACTGTTAAGGTACTATCTGCAAGTTGTCATGCACACATGCCGACTTTTGATTCAAGTCAAAATTCATGACCAATCGGACCCGGGGGCATTTTCGTACAAAATCGGTACGAGTTTTTTTTTTTTTTTTTTCTTTTCTGAAGAATATT
Source organism: Quercus engelmannii (assembly GCA_029955605.1). Lineage (NCBI taxonomy): Eukaryota > Viridiplantae > Streptophyta > Magnoliopsida > Fagales > Fagaceae > Quercus > Quercus engelmannii. Next base: position 74,334 of record JARPSG010000049.1, on the reverse strand, counting down.
GCATTTCTTTCCTGGAACTGTTAAGGTACTATCTGTAAGTTGTCATGCACACATGCCGACATTTGATTCAAGTCAAAATTCATGACCAATCGGACCCGGGAGCATTTTCGTACAAAATCGGTACGAGTTTTTTTTTTTTTTTTTTTCTTTTCTGAAGAATATTGCATTTCTTTCCTGGAACTGTTAAGGTACTATCTGCAAGTTGTCATGCACACATGCCGACATTTGCTTCAAGTCAAAATTCATGACCAATCGGACCCGGGAGCATTTTCGTACAAAATCGGTACGAGTTTTTTTCTTTTTTTTTTCTTTTCTGAAGAATATTGCATTTCTTTCCTGGAACTGTTAAGGTACTATCTGCAAGTTGTCATGCACACATGCCGACATTTGATTCAAGTCAAAATTCATGACCAATCGGACCCGGGGGCATTTTCGTACAAAATCGGTACGAGTTTTTTTTTTTTTTTTTTCTTTTCTGAAGAATATTGCATTTCTTTCCTGGAACTGTTAAGGTACTATCTGTAAGTTGTCATGCACACATGCCGACATTTGATTCAAGTCAAAATTCATGACCAATCGGACCCGGGAGCATTTTCGTACAAAATCGGTACGAGTTTTTTTTTTTTTTTTTTTCTTTTCTGAAGAATATTGCATTTCTTTCCTGGACCTGTTAAGGTACTATCTGTAAGTTGTCATGCACACATGCCGACATTTGATTCAAGTCAAAATTCATGACCAATCGGACCCGGGAGCATTTTCGTACAAAATCGGTACGAGTTTTTTTTTTTTTTTTTTCTTTTCTGAAGAATATTGCATTTCTTTCCTGGAACTGTTAAGGTACTATCTGCAAGTTGTCATGCACACATGCCGACTTTTGATTCAAGTCAAAATTCATGACCAATCGGACCCGGGGGCATTTTCGTACAAAATCGGTACGAGTTTTTTTTTTTTTTTTTTCTTTTCTGAAGAATATTGCATTTCTTTCCTGGAACTGTTAAGGTACTATCTGTAAGTTGTCATGCACACATGCCGACATTTGATTCAAGTCAAAATTCATGACCAATCGGACCCGGGAGCATTTTCGTACAAAATCGGTACGAGTTTTTTTTTTTTTTTTTTTCTTTTCTGAAGAATATTGCATTTCTTTCCTGGAACTGTTAAGGTACTATCTGCAAGTTGTCATGCACACATGCCGACATTTGCTTCAAGTCAAAATTCATGACCAATCGGACCCGGGAGCATTTTCGTACAAAATCGGTACGAGTTTTTTTCTTTTTTTTTTCTTTTCTGAAGAATATTGCATTTCTTTCCTGGAACTGTTAAGGTACTATCTGCAAGTTGTCATGCACACATGCCGACATTTGATTCAAGTCAAAATTCATGACCAATCGGACCCGGGGGCATTTTCGTACAAAATCGGTACGAGTTTTTTTTTTTTTTTTTTCTTTTCTGAAGAATATTGCATTTCTTTCCTGGAACTGTTAAGGTACTATCTGTAAGTTGTCATGCACACATGCCGACATTTGATTCAAGTCAAAATTCATGACCAATCGGACCCGGGAGCATTTTCGTACAAAATCGGTACGAGTTTTTTTTTTTTTTTTTTTCTTTTCTGAAGAATATTGCATTTCTTTCCTGGACCTGTTAAGGTACTATCTGTAAGTTGTCATGCACACATGCCGACATTTGATTCAAGTCAAAATTCATGACCAATCGGACCCGGGAGCATTTTCGTACAAAATCGGTACGAGTTTTTTTTTTTTTTTTTTCTTTTCTGAAGAATATTGCATTTCTTTCCTGGAACTGTTAAGGTACTATCTGCAAGTTGTCATGCACACATGCCGACTTTTGATTCAAGTCAAAATTCATGACCAATCGGACCCGGGAGCATTTTCGTACAAAATCGGTACGAGTTTTTTTTTTTTTTTTTTTTCTTTTCTGAAGAATATTGCATTTCTTTCCTGGAACTGTTAAGGTACTATCTGCAAGTTGTCATGCACACATGCCGACTTTTGATTCAAGTCAAAATTCATGACCAATCGGACCCGGGGGCATTTTCGTACAAAATCGGTACGAGTTTTTTTTTTTTTTTTTTTTCTTTTCTGAAGAATATTGCATTTCTTTCCTGGAACTGTTAAGGTACTATCTGCAAGTTGTCATGCACACATGCCGACATTTGCTTCAAGTCAAAATTCATGACCAATCGGACCCGGGGGCATTTTCGTACAAAATCGGTACGAGTTTTTTTTTTTTTTTTTTCTTTTCTGAAGAATATTGCATTTCTTTCCTGGAACTGTTAAGGTACTATCTGTAAGTTGTCATGCACACATGCCGACATTTGATTCAAGTCAAAATTCATGACCAATCGGACCCGGGAGCATTTTCGTACAAAATCGGTACGAGTTTTTTTTTTTTTTTTTTTCTTTTCTGAAGAATATTGCATTTCTTTCCTGGACCTGTTAAGGTACTATCTGTAAGTTGTCATGCACACATGCCGACATTTGATTCAAGTCAAAATTCATGACCAATCGGACCCGGGAGCATTTTCGTACAAAATCGGTACGAGTTTTTTTTTTTTTTTTTCTTTTCTGAAGAATATTGCATTTCTTTCCTGGAACTGTTAAGGTACTATCTGCAAGTTGTCATGCACACATGCCGACATTTGATTCAAGTCAAAATTCATGACCAATCGGACCCGGGAGCATTTTCGTACAAAATCGGTACGAGTTTTTTTTTTTTTTTTTCTTTTCTGAAGAATATTGCATTTCTTTCCTGGAACTGTTAAGGTACTATCTGTAAGTTGTCATGCACACATGCCGACATTTGATTCAAGTCAAAATTCATGACCAATCGGACCCGGGAGCATTTTCGTACAAAATCGGTACGAGTTTTTTTTTTTTTTTTTTTCTTTTCTGAAGAATATTGCATTTCTTTCCTGGACCTGTTAAGGTACTATCTGTAAGTTGTCATGCACACATGCCGACTTTTGATTCAAGTCAAAATTCATGACCAATCGGACCCGGGAGCATTTTCGTACAAAATCGGTACGAGTTTTTTTTTTTTTTTTTTTCTTTTCTGAAGAATATTGCATTTCTTTCCTGGAACTGTTAAGGTACTATCTGCAAGTTGTCATGCACACATGCCGACATTTGCTTCAAGTCAAAATTCATGACCAATCGGACCCGGGAGCATTTTCGTACAAAATCGGTACGAGTTTTTTTTTTTTTTTTTTTTCTTTTCTGAAGAATATTGCATTTCTTTCCTGGAACTGTTAAGGTACTATCTGCAAGTTGTCATGCACACATGCCGACATTTGCTTCAAGTCAAAATTCATGACCAATCGGACCCGGGAGCATTTTCGTACAAAATCGGTACGAGTTTTTTTTTTTTTTTTTCTTTTCTGAAGAATATTGCATTTCTTTCCTGGAACTGTTAAGGTACTATCTGCAAGTTGTCATGCACACATGCCGACTTTTGATTCAAGTCAAAATTCATGACCAATCGGACCCGGGAGCATTTTCGTACAAAATCGGTACGAGTTTTTTTTTTTTTTTTTTTTCTTTTCTGAAGAATATTGCATTTCTTTCCTGGAACTGTTAAGGTACTATCTGCAAGTTGTCATGCACACATGCCGACTTTTGATTCAAGTCAAAATTCATGACCAATCGGACCCGGGGGCATTTTCGTACAAAATCGGTACGAGTTTTTTTTTTTTTTTTTTCTTTTCTGAAGAATATTGCATTTCTTTCCTGGAACTGTTAAGGTACTATCTGTAAGTTGTCATGCACACATGCCGACATTTGATTCAAGTCAAAATTCATGACCAATCGGACCCGGGAGCATTTTCGTACAAAATCGGTACGAGTTTTTTTTTTTTTTTTTTTCTTTTCTGAAGAATATTGCATTTCTTTCCTGGAACTGTTAAGGTACTATCTGCAAGTTGTCATGCACACATGCCGACTTTTGATTCAAGTCAAAATTCATGACCAATCGGACCCGGGGGCATTTTCGTACAAAATCGGTACGAGTTTTTTTTTTTTTTTTTTCTTTTCTGAAGAATATTGCATTTCTTTCCTGGAACTGTTAAGGTACTATCTGTAAGTTGTCATGCACACATGCCGACATTTGATTCAAGTCAAAATTCATGACCAATCGGACCCGGGAGCATTTTCGTACAAAATCGGTACGAGTTTTTTTTTTTTTTTTTTTCTTTTCTGAAGAATATTGCATTTCTTTCCTGGAACTGTTAAGGTACTATCTGCAAGTTGTCATGCACACATGCCGACATTTGCTTCAAGTCAAAATTCATGACCAATCGGACCCGGGAGCATTTTCGTACAAAATCGGTACGAGTTTTTTTCTTTTTTTTTTCTTTTCTGAAGAATATTGCATTTCTTTCCTGGAACTGTTAAGGTACTATCTGCAAGTTGTCATGCACACATGCCGACATTTGATTCAAGTCAAAATTCATGACCAATCGGACCCGGGGGCATTTTCGTACAAAATCGGTACGAGTTTTTTTTTTTTTTTTTTCTTTTCTGAAGAATATTGCATTTCTTTCCTGGAACTGTTAAGGTACTATCTGTAAGTTGTCATGCACACATGCCGACATTTGATTCAAGTCAAAATTCATGACCAATCGGACCCGGGAGCATTTTCGTACAAAATCGGTACGAGTTTTTTTTTTTTTTTTTTTCTTTTCTGAAGAATATTGCATTTCTTTCCTGGACCTGTTAAGGTACTATCTGTAAGTTGTCATGCACACATGCCGACATTTGATTCAAGTCAAAATTCATGACCAATCGGACCCGGGAGCATTTTCGTACAAAATCGGTACGAGTTTTTTTTTTTTTTTTTTCTTTTCTGAAGAATATTGCATTTCTTTCCTGGAACTGTTAAGGTACTATCTGCAAGTTGTCATGCACACATGCCGACTTTTGATTCAAGTCAAAATTCATGACCAATCGGACCCGGGGGCATTTTCGTACAAAATCGGTACGAGTTTTTTTTTTTTTTTTTTCTTTTCTGAAGAATATTGCATTTCTTTCCTGGAACTGTTAAGGTACTATCTGTAAGTTGTCATGCACACATGCCGACATTTGATTCAAGTCAAAATTCATGACCAATCGGACCCGGGAGCATTTTCGTACAAAATCGGTACGAGTTTTTTTTTTTTTTTTTTTCTTTTCTGAAGAATATTGCATTTCTTTCCTGGAACTGTTAAGGTACTATCTGCAAGTTGTCATGCACACATGCCGACATTTGCTTCAAGTCAAAATTCATGACCAATCGGACCCGGGAGCATTTTCGTACAAAATCGGTACGAGTTTTTTTCTTTTTTTTTTCTTTTCTGAAGAATATTGCATTTCTTTCCTGGAACTGTTAAGGTACTATCTGCAAGTTGTCATGCACACATGCCGACATTTGATTCAAGTCAAAATTCATGACCAATCGGACCCGGGGGCATTTTCGTACAAAATCGGTACGAGTTTTTTTTTTTTTTTTTTCTTTTCTGAAGAATATTGCATTTCTTTCCTGGAACTGTTAAGGTACTATCTGTAAGTTGTCATGCACACATGCCGACATTTGATTCAAGTCAAAATTCATGACCAATCGGACCCGGGAGCATTTTCGTACAAAATCGGTACGAGTTTTTTTTTTTTTTTTTTTCTTTTCTGAAGAATATTGCATTTCTTTCCTGGACCTGTTAAGGTACTATCTGTAAGTTGTCATGCACACATGCCGACATTTGATTCAAGTCAAAATTCATGACCAATCGGACCCGGGAGCATTTTCGTACAAAATCGGTACGAGTTTTTTTTTTTTTTTTTTCTTTTCTGAAGAATATTGCATTTCTTTCCTGGAACTGTTAAGGTACTATCTGCAAGTTGTCATGCACACATGCCGACTTTTGATTCAAGTCAAAATTCATGACCAATCGGACCCGGGAGCATTTTCGTACAAAATCGGTACGAGTTTTTTTTTTTTTTTTTTTTCTTTTCTGAAGAATATTGCATTTCTTTCCTGGAACTGTTAAGGTACTATCTGCAAGTTGTCATGCACACATGCCGACTTTTGATTCAAGTCAAAATTCATGACCAATCGGACCCGGGGGCATTTTCGTACAAAATCGGTACGAGTTTTTTTTTTTTTTTTTTTTCTTTTCTGAAGAATATTGCATTTCTTTCCTGGAACTGTTAAGGTACTATCTGCAAGTTGTCATGCACACATGCCGACATTTGCTTCAAGTCAAAATTCATGACCAATCGGACCCGGGGGCATTTTCGTACAAAATCGGTACGAGTTTTTTTTTTTTTTTTTTCTTTTCTGAAGAATATTGCATTTCTTTCCTGGAACTGTTAAGGTACTATCTGTAAGTTGTCATGCACACATGCCGACATTTGATTCAAGTCAAAATTCATGACCAATCGGACCCGGGAGCATTTTCGTACAAAATCGGTACGAGTTTTTTTTTTTTTTTTTTTCTTTTCTGAAGAATATTGCATTTCTTTCCTGGACCTGTTAAGGTACTATCTGTAAGTTGTCATGCACACATGCCGACATTTGATTCAAGTCAAAATTCATGACCAATCGGACCCGGGAGCATTTTCGTACAAAATCGGTACGAGTTTTTTTTTTTTTTTTTCTTTTCTGAAGAATATTGCATTTCTTTCCTGGAACTGTTAAGGTACTATCTGCAAGTTGTCATGCACACATGCCGACATTTGATTCAAGTCAAAATTCATGACCAATCGGACCCGGGAGCATTTTCGTACAAAATCGGTACGAGTTTTTTTTTTTTTTTTTCTTTTCTGAAGAATATTGCATTTCTTTCCTGGAACTGTTAAGGTACTATCTGTAAGTTGTCATGCACACATGCCGACATTTGATTCAAGTCAAAATTCATGACCAATCGGACCCGGGAGCATTTTCGTACAAAATCGGTACGAGTTTTTTTTTTTTTTTTTTTCTTTTCTGAAGAATATTGCATTTCTTTCCTGGACCTGTTAAGGTACTATCTGTAAGTTGTCATGCACACATGCCGACTTTTGATTCAAGTCAAAATTCATGACCAATCGGACCCGGGAGCATTTTCGTACAAAATCGGTACGAGTTTTTTTTTTTTTTTTTTTCTTTTCTGAAGAATATTGCATTTCTTTCCTGGAACTGTTAAGGTACTATCTGCAAGTTGTCATGCACACATGCCGACATTTGCTTCAAGTCAAAATTCATGACCAATCGGACCCGGGAGCATTTTCGTACAAAATCGGTACGAGTTTTTTTTTTTTTTTTTTTCTTTTCTGAAGAATATTGCATTTCTTTCCTGGAACTGTTAAGGTACTATCTGCAAGTTGTCATGCACACATGCCGACATTTGCTTCAAGTCAAAATTCATGACCAATCGGACCCGGGAGCATTTTCGTACAAAATCGGTACGAGTTTTTTTCTTTTTTTTTTCTTTTCTGAAGAATATTGCATTTCTTTCCTGGAACTGTTAAGGTACTATCTGCAAGTTGTCATGCACACATGCCGACATTTGATTCAAGTCAAAATTCATGACCAATCGGACCCGGGGGCATTTTCGTACAAAATCGGTACGAGTTTTTTTTTTTTTTTTTTCTTTTCTGAAGAATATTGCATTTCTTTCCTGGAACTGTTAAGGTACTATCTGTAAGTTGTCATGCACACATGCCGACATTTGATTCAAGTCAAAATTCATGACCAATCGGACCCGGGAGCATTTTCGTACAAAATCGGTACGAGTTTTTTTTTTTTTTTTTTTCTTTTCTGAAGAATATTGCATTTCTTTCCTGGACCTGTTAAGGTACTATCTGTAAGTTGTCATGCACACATGCCGACATTTGATTCAAGTCAAAATTCATGACCAATCGGACCCGGGAGCATTTTCGTACAAAATCGGTACGAGTTTTTTTTTTTTTTTTTTCTTTTCTGAAGAATATTGCATTTCTTTCCTGGAACTGTTAAGGTACTATCTGCAAGTTGTCATGCACACATGCCGACTTTTGATTCAAGTCAAAATTCATGACCAATCGGACCCGGGAGCATTTTCGTACAAAATCGGTACGAGTTTTTTTTTTTTTTTTTTTTCTTTTCTGAAGAATATTGCATTTCTTTCCTGGAACTGTTAAGGTACTATCTGCAAGTTGTCATGCACACATGCCGACTTTTGATTCAAGTCAAAATTCATGACCAATCGGACCCGGGGGCATTTTCGTACAAAATCGGTACGAGTTTTTTTTTTTTTTTTTTTTCTTTTCTGAAGAATATTGCATTTCTTTCCTGGAACTGTTAAGGTACTATCTGCAAGTTGTCATGCACACATGCCGACATTTGCTTCAAGTCAAAATTCATGACCAATCGGACCCGGGGGCATTTTCGTACAAAATCGGTACGAGTTTTTTTTTTTTTTTTTTCTTTTCTGAAGAATATTGCATTTCTTTCCTGGAACTGTTAAGGTACTATCTGTAAGTTGTCATGCACACATGCCGACATTTGATTCAAGTCAAAATTCATGACCAATCGGACCCGGGAGCATTTTCGTACAAAATCGGTACGAGTTTTTTTTTTTTTTTTTTTCTTTTCTGAAGAATATTGCATTTCTTTCCTGGACCTGTTAAGGTACTATCTGTAAGTTGTCATGCACACATGCCGACATTTGATTCAAGTCAAAATTCATGACCAATCGGACCCGGGAGCATTTTCGTACAAAATCGGTACGAGTTTTTTTTTTTTTTTTTCTTTTCTGAAGAATATTGCATTTCTTTCCTGGAACTGTTAAGGTACTATCTGCAAGTTGTCATGCACACATGCCGACATTTGATTCAAGTCAAAATTCATGACCAATCGGACCCGGGAGCATTTTCGTACAAAATCGGTACGAGTTTTTTTTTTTTTTTTTCTTTTCTGAAGAATATTGCATTTCTTTCCTGGAACTGTTAAGGTACTATCTGTAAGTTGTCATGCACACATGCCGACATTTGATTCAAGTCAAAATTCATGACCAATCGGACCCGGGAGCATTTTCGTACAAAATCGGTACGAGTTTTTTTTTTTTTTTTTTTCTTTTCTGAAGAATATTGCATTTCTTTCCTGGACCTGTTAAGGTACTATCTGTAAGTTGTCATGCACACATGCCGACTTTTGATTCAAGTCAAAATTCATGACCAATCGGACCCGGGAGCATTTTCGTACAAAATCGGTACGAGTTTTTTTTTTTTTTTTTTTCTTTTCTGAAGAATATTGCATTTCTTTCCTGGAACTGTTAAGGTACTATCTGCAAGTTGTCATGCACACATGCCGACATTTGCTTCAAGTCAAAATTCATGACCAATCGGACCCGGGAGCATTTTCGTACAAAATCGGTACGAGTTTTTTTCTTTTTTTTTTCTTTTCTGAAGAATATTGCATTTCTTTCCTGGAACTGTTAAGGTACTATCTGCAAGTTGTCATGCACACATGCCGACATTTGATTCAAGTCAAAATTCATGACCAATCGGACCCGGGGGCATTTTCGTACAAAATCGGTACGAGTTTTTTTTTTTTTTTTTTCTTTTCTGAAGAATATTGCATTTCTTTCCTGGAACTGTTAAGGTACTATCTGTAAGTTGTCATGCACACATGCCGACATTTGATTCAAGTCAAAATTCATGACCAATCGGACCCGGGAGCATTTTCGTACAAAATCGGTACGAGTTTTTTTTTTTTTTTTTTTCTTTTCTGAAGAATATTGCATTTCTTTCCTGGACCTGTTAAGGTACTATCTGTAAGTTGTCATGCACACATGCCGACTTTTGATTCAAGTCAAAATTCATGACCAATCGGACCCGGGGGCATTTTCGTACAAAATCGGTACGAGTTTTTTTTTTTTTTTTTTTTCTTTTCTGAAGAATATTGCATTTCTTTCCTGGAACTGTTAAGGTACTATCTGCAAGTTGTCATGCACACATGCCGACATTTGCTTCAAGTCAAAATTCATGACCAATCGGACCCGGGGGCATTTTCGTACAAAATCGGTACGAGTTTTTTTTTTTTTTTTTTCTTTTCTGAAGAATATTGCATTTCTTTCCTGGAACTGTTAAGGTACTATCTGTAAGTTGTCATGCACACATGCCGACATTTGATTCAAGTCAAAATTCATGACCAATCGGACCCGGGAGCATTTTCGTACAAAATCGGTACGAGTTTTTTTTTTTTTTTTTTTTCTTTTCTGAAGAATATTGCATTTCTTTCCTGGACCTGTTAAGGTACTATCTGTAAGTTGTCATGCACACATGCCGACATTTGATTCAAGTCAAAATTCATGACCAATCGGACCCGGGAGCATTTTCGTACAAAATCGGTACGAGTTTTTTTTTTTTTTTTTCTTTTCTGAAGAATATTGCATTTCTTTCCTGGAACTGTTAAGGTACTATCTGCAAGTTGTCATGCACACATGCCGACATTTGATTCAAGTCAAAATTCATGACCAATCGGACCCGGGAGCATTTTCGTACAAAATCGGTACGAGTTTTTTTTTTTTTTTTTCTTTTCTGAAGAATATTGCATTTCTTTCCTGGAACTGTTAAGGTACTATCTGTAAGTTGTCATGCACACATGCCGACATTTGATTCAAGTCAAAATTCATGACCAATCGGACCCGGGAGCATTTTCGTACAAAATCGGTACGAGTTTTTTTTTTTTTTTTTTTCTTTTCTGAAGAATATTGCATTTCTTTCCTGGACCTGTTAAGGTACTATCTGTAAGTTGTCATGCACACATGCCGACTTTTGATTCAAGTCAAAATTCATGACCAATCGGACCCGGGAGCATTTTCGTACAAAATCGGTACGAGTTTTTTTTTTTTTTTTTTTCTTTTCTGAAGAATATTGCATTTCTTTCCTGGACCTGTTAAGGTACTATCTGTAAGTTGTCATGCACACATGCCGACATTTGATTCAAGTCAAAATTCATGACCAATCGGACCCGGGAGCATTTTCGTACAAAATCGGTACGAGTTTTTTTTTTTTTTTTTTCTTTTCTGAAGAATATTGCATTTCTTTCCTGGAACTGTTAAGGTACTATCTGCAAGTTGTCATGCACACATGCCGACTTTTGATTCAAGTCAAAATTCATGACCAATCGGACCCGGGAGCATTTTCGTACAAAATCGGTACGAGTTTTTTTTTTTTTTTTTTTTCTTTTCTGAAGAATATTGCATTTCTTTCCTGGACCTGTTAAGGTACTATCTGTAAGTTGTCATGCACACATGCCGACATTTGATTCAAGTCAAAATTCATGACCAATCGGACCCGGGAGCATTTTCGTACAAAATCGGTACGAGTTTTTTTTTTTTTTTTTTCTTTTCTGAAGAATATTGCATTTCTTTCCTGGAACTGTTAAGGTACTATCTGCAAGTTGTCATGCACACATGCCGACTTTTGATTCAAGTCAAAATTCATGACCAATCGGACCCGGGAGCATTTTCGTACAAAATCGGTACGAGTTTTTTTTTTTTTTTTTTCTTTTCTGAAGAATATTGCATTTCTTTCCTGGAACTGTTAAGGTACTATCTGTAAGTTGTCATGCACACATGCCGACATTTGATTCAAGTCAAAATTCATGACCAATCGGACCCGGGAGCATTTTCGTACAAAATCGGTACGAGTTTTTTTTTTTTTTTTTTCTTTTCTGAAGAATATTGCATTTCTTTCCTGGAACTGTTAAGGTACTATCTGCAAGTTGTCATGCACACATGCCGACATTTGCTTCAAGTCAAAATTCATGACCAATCGGACCCGGGAGCATTTTCGTACAAAATCGGTACGAGTTTTTTTTTTTTTTTTTTCTTTTCTGAAGAATATTGCATTTCTTTCCTGGAACTGTTAAGGTACTATCTGCAAGTTGTCATGCACACATGCCGACATTTGATTCAAGTCAAAATTCATGACCAATCGGACCCGGGGGCATTTTCGTACAAAATCGGTACGAGTTTTTTTTTTTTTTTTTTCTTTTCTGAAGAATATTGCATTTCTTTCCTGGAACTGTTAAGGTACTATCTGTAAGTTGTCATGCACACATGCCGACATTTGATTCAAGTCAAAATTCATGACCAATCGGACCCGGGAGCATTTTCGTACAAAATCGGTACGAGTTTTTTTTTTTTTTTTTTTTCTTTTCTGAAGAATATTGCATTTCTTTCCTGGACCTGTTAAGGTACTATCTGTAAGTTGTCATGCACACATGCCGACATTTGATTCAAGTCAAAATTCATGACCAATCGGACCCGGGAGCATTTTCGTACAAAATCGGTACGAGTTTTTTTTTTTTTTTTTCTTTTCTGAAGAATATTGCATTTCTTTCCTGGAACTGTTAAGGTACTATCTGCAAGTTGTCATGCACACATGCCGACTTTTGATTCAAGTCAAAATTCATGACCAATCGGACCCGGGAGCATTTTCGTACAAAATCGGTACGAGTTTTTTTTTTTTTTTTTTTCTTTTCTGAAGAATATTGCATTTCTTTCCTGGACCTGTTAAGGTACTATCTGTAAGTTGTCATGCACACATGCCGACATTTGATTCAAGTCAAAATTCATGACCAATCGGACCCGGGAGCATTTTCGTACAAAATCGGTACGAGTTTTTTTTTTTTTTTTTTCTTTTCTGAAGAATATTGCATTTCTTTCCTGGAACTGTTAAGGTACTATCTGCAAGTTGTCATGCACACATGCCGACTTTTGATTCAAGTCAAAATTCATGACCAATCGGACCCGGGAGCATTTTCGTACAAAATCGGTACGAGTTTTTTTTTTTTTTTTTTCTTTTCTGAAGAATATTGCATTTCTTTCCTGGAACTGTTAAGGTACTATCTGTAAGTTGTCATGCACACATGCCGACATTTGATTCAAGTCAAAATTCATGACCAATCGGACCCGGGAGCATTTTCGTACAAAATCGGTACGAGTTTTTTTTTTTTTTTTTTCTTTTCTGAAGAATATTGCATTTCTTTCCTGGAACTGTTAAGGTACTATCTGCAAGTTGTCATGCACACATGCCGACATTTGCTTCAAGTCAAAATTCATGACCAATCGGACCCGGGAGCATTTTCGTACAAAATCGGTACGAGTTTTTTTTTTTTTTTTTTCTTTTCTGAAGAATATTGCATTTCTTTCCTGGAACTGTTAAGGTACTATCTGCAAGTTGTCATGCACACATGCCGACATTTGATTCAAGTCAAAATTCATGACCAATCGGACCCGGGGGCATTTTCGTACAAAATCGGTACGAGTTTTTTTTTTTTTTTTTTCTTTTCTGAAGAATATTGCATTTCTTTCCTGGAACTGTTAAGGTACTATCTGTAAGTTGTCATGCACACATGCCGACATTTGATTCAAGTCAAAATTCATGACCAATCGGACCCGGGAGCATTTTCGTACAAAATCGGTACGAGTTTTTTTTTTTTTTTTTTTCTTTTCTGAAGAATATTGCATTTCTTTCCTGGACCTGTTAAGGTACTATCTGTAAGTTGTCATGCACACATGCCGACATTTGATTCAAGTCAAAATTCATGACCAATCGGACCCGGGAGCATTTTCGTACAAAATCGGTACGAGTTTTTTTTTTTTTTTTTTCTTTTCTGAAGAATATTGCATTTCTTTCCTGGAACTGTTAAGGTACTATCTGCAAGTTGTCATGCACACATGCCGACTTTTGATTCAAGTCAAAATTCATGACCAATCGGACCCGGGAGCATTTTCGTACAAAATCGGTACGAGTTTTTTTTTTTTTTTTTTTTCTTTTCTGAAGAATATTGCATTTCTTTCCTGGAACTGTTAAGGTACTATCTGCAAGTTGTCATGCACACATGCCGACTTTTGATTCAAGTCAAAATTCATGACCAATCGGACCCGGGGGCATTTTCGTACAAAATCGGTACGAGTTTTTTTTTTTTTTTTTTTTCTTTTCTGAAGAATATTGCATTTCTTTCCTGGAACTGTTAAGGTACTATCTGCAAGTTGTCATGCACACATGCCGACATTTGCTTCAAGTCAAAATTCATGACCAATCGGACCCGGGGGCATTTTCGTACAAAATCGGTACGAGTTTTTTTTTTTTTTTTTTCTTTTCTGAAGAATATTGCATTTCTTTCCTGGAACTGTTAAGGTACTATCTGTAAGTTGTCATGCACACATGCCGACATTTGATTCAAGTCAAAATTCATGACCAATCGGACCCGGGAGCATTTTCGTACAAAATCGGTACGAGTTTTTTTTTTTTTTTTTTTTCTTTTCTGAAGAATATTGCATTTCTTTCCTGGACCTGTTAAGGTACTATCTGTAAGTTGTCATGCACACATGCCGACATTTGATTCAAGTCAAAATTCATGACCAATCGGACCCGGGAGCATTTTCGTACAAAATCGGTACGAGTTTTTTTTTTTTTTTTTCTTTTCTGAAGAATATTGCATTTCTTTCCTGGAACTGTTAAGGTACTATCTGCAAGTTGTCATGCACACATGCCGACATTTGATTCAAGTCAAAATTCATGACCAATCGGACCCGGGAGCATTTTCGTACAAAATCGGTACGAGTTTTTTTTTTTTTTTTTCTTTTCTGAAGAATATTGCATTTCTTTCCTGGAACTGTTAAGGTACTATCTGTAAGTTGTCATGCACACATGCCGACATTTGATTCAAGTCAAAATTCATGACCAATCGGACCCGGGAGCATTTTCGTACAAAATCGGTACGAGTTTTTTTTTTTTTTTTTTTCTTTTCTGAAGAATATTGCATTTCTTTCCTGGACCTGTTAAGGTACTATCTGTAAGTTGTCATGCACACATGCCGACTTTTGATTCAAGTCAAAATTCATGACCAATCGGACCCGGGAGCATTTTCGTACAAAATCGGTACGAGTTTTTTTTTTTTTTTTTTTCTTTTCTGAAGAATATTGCATTTCTTTCCTGGACCTGTTAAGGTACTATCTGTAAGTTGTCATGCACACATGCCGACATTTGATTCAAGTCAAAATTCATGACCAATCGGACCCGGGAGCATTTTCGTACAAAATCGGTACGAGTTTTTTTTTTTTTTTTTCTTTTCTGAAGAATATTGCATTTCTTTCCTGGAACTGTTAAGGTACTATCTGCAAGTTGTCATGCACACATGCCGACTTTTGATTCAAGTCAAAATTCATGACCAATCGGACCCGGGAGCATTTTCGTACAAAATCGGTACGAGTTTTTTTTTTTTTTTTTTTTCTTTTCTGAAGAATATTGCATTTCTTTCCTGGACCTGTTAAGGTACTATCTGTAAGTTGTCATGCACACATGCCGACATTTGATTCAAGTCAAAATTCATGACCAATCGGACCCGGGAGCATTTTCGTACAAAATCGGTACGAGTTTTTTTTTTTTTTTTTTTCTTTTCTGAAGAATATTGCATTTCTTTCCTGGACCTGTTAAGGTACTATCTGTAAGTTGTCATGCACACATGCCGACATTTGATTCAAGTCAAAATTCATGACCAATCGGACCCGGGAGCATTTTCGTACAAAATCGGTACGAGTTTTTTTTTTTTTTTTTTTCTTTTCTGAAGAATATTGCATTTCTTTCCTGGACCTGTTAAGGTACTATCTGTAAGTTGTCATGCACACATGCCGACATTTGATTCAAGTCAAAATTCATGACCAATCGGACCCGGGAGCATTTTCGTACAAAATCGGTACGAGTTTTTTTTTTTTTTTTTTCTTTTCTGAAGAATATTGCATTTCTTTCCTGGACCTGTTAAGGTACTATCTGTAAGTTGTCATGCACACATGCCGACATTTGATTCAAGTCAAAATTCATGACCAATCGGACCCGGGAGCATTTTCGTACAAAATCGGTACGAGTTTTTTTTTTTTTTTTTTTCTTTTCTGAAGAATATTGCATTTCTTTCCTGGAACTGTTAAGGTACTATCTGTAAGTTGTCATGCACACATGCCGACATTTGATTCAAGTCAAAATTCATGACCAATCGGACCCGGGAGCATTTTCGTACAAAATCGGTACGAGTTTTTTTTTTTTTTTTTTTCTTTTCTGAAGAATATTGCATTTCTTTCCTGGAACTGTTAAGGTACTATCTGTAAGTTGTCATGCACACATGCCGACATTTGATTCAAGTCAAAATTCATGACCAATCGGACCCGGGAGCATTTTCGTACAAAATCGGTACGAGTTTTTTTTTTTTTTTTTTCTTTTCTGAAGAATATTGCATTTCTTTCCTGGAACTGTTAAGGTACTATCTGCAAGTTGTCATGCACACATGCCGACATTTGATTCAAGTCAAAATTCATGACCAATCGGACCCGGGAGCATTTTCGTACAAAATCGGTACGAGTTTTTTTTTTTTTTTTTTTTCTTTTCTGAAGAATATTGCATTTCTTTCCTGGACCTGTTAAGGTACTATCTGTAAGTTGTCATGCACACATGCCGACATTTGATTCAAGTCAAAATTCATGACCAATCGGACCCGGGAGCATTTTCGTACAAAATCGGTACGAGTTTTTTTTTTTTTTTTTTTCTTTTCTGAAGAATATTGCATTTCTTTCCTGGACCTGTTAAGGTACTATCTGTAAGTTGTCATGCACACATGCCGACATTTGATTCAAGTCAAAATTCATGACCAATCGGACCCGGGAGCATTTTCGTACAAAATCGGTACGAGTTTTTTTTTTTTTTTTTTTCTTTTCTGAAGAATATTGCATTTCTTTCCTGGACCTGTTAAGGTACTATCTGTAAGTTGTCATGCACACATGCCGACATTTGATTCAAGTCAAAATTCATGACCAATCGGACCCGGGAGCATTTTCGTACAAAATCGGTACGAGTTTTTTTTTTTTTTTTTTTCTTTTCTGAAGAATATTGCATTTCTTTCCTGGAACTGTTAAGGTACTATCTGTAAGTTGTCATGCACACATGCCGACATTTGATTCAAGTCAAAATTCATGACCAATCGGACCCGGGAGCATTTTCGTACAAAATCGGTACGAGTTTTTTTTTTTTTTTTTTTTCTTTTCTGAAGAATATTGCATTTCTTTCCTGGAACTGTTAAGGTACTATCTGTAAGTTGTCATGCACACATGCCGACATTTGATTCAAGTCAAAATTCATGACCAATCGGACCCGGGAGCATTTTCGTACAAAATCGGTACGAGTTTTTTTTTTTTTTTTTTCTTTTCTGAAGAATATTGCATTTCTTTCCTGGAACTGTTAAGGTACTATCTGCAAGTTGTCATGCACACATGCCGACATTTGCTTCAAGTCAAAATTCATGACCAATCGGACCCGGGAGCATTTTCGTACAAAATCGGTACGAGTTTTTTTTTTTTTTTTTTCTTTTCTGAAGAATATTGCATTTCTTTCCTGGAACTGTTAAGGTACTATCTGCAAGTTGTCATGCACACATGCCGACATTTGATTCAAGTCAAAATTCATGACCAATCGGACCCGGGGGCATTTTCGTACAAAATCGGTACGAGTTTTTTTTTTTTTTTTTTCTTTTCTGAAGAATATTGCATTTCTTTCCTGGAACTGTTAAGGTACTATCTGTAAGTTGTCATGCACACATGCCGACATTTGATTCAAGTCAAAATTCATGACCAATCGGACCCGGGAGCATTTTCGTACAAAATCGGTACGAGTTTTTTTTTTTTTTTTTTTCTTTTCTGAAGAATATTGCATTTCTTTCCTGGACCTGTTAAGGTACTATCTGTAAGTTGTCATGCACACATGCCGACATTTGATTCAAGTCAAAATTCATGACCAATCGGACCCGGGAGCATTTTCGTACAAAATCGGTACGAGTTTTTTTTTTTTTTTTTCTTTTCTGAAGAATATTGCATTTCTTTCCTGGAACTGTTAAGGTACTATCTGCAAGTTGTCATGCACACATGCCGACTTTTGATTCAAGTCAAAATTCATGACCAATCGGACCCGGGAGCATTTTCGTACAAAATCGGTACGAGTTTTTTTTTTTTTTTTTTTCTTTTCTGAAGAATATTGCATTTCTTTCCTGGACCTGTTAAGGTACTATCTGTAAGTTGTCATGCACACATGCCGACATTTGATTCAAGTCAAAATTCATGACCAATCGGACCCGGGAGCATTTTCGTACAAAATCGGTACGAGTTTTTTTTTTTTTTTTTTCTTTTCTGAAGAATATTGCATTTCTTTCCTGGAACTGTTAAGGTACTATCTGCAAGTTGTCATGCACACATGCCGACTTTTGATTCAAGTCAAAATTCATGACCAATCGGACCCGGGAGCATTTTCGTACAAAATCGGTACGAGTTTTTTTTTTTTTTTTTTCTTTTCTGAAGAATATTGCATTTCTTTCCTGGAACTGTTAAGGTACTATCTGTAAGTTGTCATGCACACATGCCGACATTTGATTCAAGTCAAAATTCATGACCAATCGGACCCGGGAGCATTTTCGTACAAAATCGGTACGAGTTTTTTTTTTTTTTTTTTCTTTTCTGAAGAATATTGCATTTCTTTCCTGGAACTGTTAAGGTACTATCTGCAAGTTGTCATGCACACATGCCGACATTTGCTTCAAGTCAAAATTCATGACCAATCGGACCCGGGAGCATTTTCGTACAAAATCGGTACGAGTTTTTTTTTTTTTTTTTTCTTTTCTGAAGAATATTGCATTTCTTTCCTGGAACTGTTAAGGTACTATCTGCAAGTTGTCATGCACACATGCCGACATTTGATTCAAGTCAAAATTCATGACCAATCGGACCCGGGGGCATTTTCGTACAAAATCGGTACGAGTTTTTTTTTTTTTTTTTTTCTTTTCTGAAGAATATTGCATTTCTTTCCTGGAACTGTTAAGGTACTATCTGTAAGTTGTCATGCACACATGCCGACATTTGATTCAAGTCAAAATTCATGACCAATCGGACCCGGGAGCATTTTCGTACAAAATCGGTACGAGTTTTTTTTTTTTTTTTTTTCTTTTCTGAAGAATATTGCATTTCTTTCCTGGACCTGTTAAGGTACTATCTGTAAGTTGTCATGCACACATGCCGACATTTGATTCAAGTCAAAATTCATGACCAATCGGACCCGGGAGCATTTTCGTACAAAATCGGTACGAGTTTTTTTTTTTTTTTTTTCTTTTCTGAAGAATATTGCATTTCTTTCCTGGAACTGTTAAGGTACTATCTGCAAGTTGTCATGCACACATGCCGACTTTTGATTCAAGTCAAAATTCATGACCAATCGGACCCGGGAGCATTTTCGTACAAAATCGGTACGAGTTTTTTTTTTTTTTTTTTTTCTTTTCTGAAGAATATTGCATTTCTTTCCTGGAACTGTTAAGGTACTATCTGCAAGTTGTCATGCACACATGCCGACTTTTGATTCAAGTCAAAATTCATGACCAATCGGACCCGGGGGCATTTTCGTACAAAATCGGTACGAGTTTTTTTTTTTTTTTTTTTTCTTTTCTGAAGAATATTGCATTTCTTTCCTGGAACTGTTAAGGTACTATCTGCAAGTTGTCATGCACACATGCCGACATTTGCTTCAAGTCAAAATTCATGACCAATCGGACCCGGGGGCATTTTCGTACAAAATCGGTACGAGTTTTTTTTTTTTTTTTTTCTTTTCTGAAGAATATTGCATTTCTTTCCTGGAACTGTTAAGGTACTATCTGTAAGTTGTCATGCACACATGCCGACATTTGATTCAAGTCAAAATTCATGACCAATCGGACCCGGGAGCATTTTCGTACAAAATCGGTACGAGTTTTTTTTTTTTTTTTTTTTCTTTTCTGAAGAATATTGCATTTCTTTCCTGGACCTGTTAAGGTACTATCTGTAAGTTGTCATGCACACATGCCGACATTTGATTCAAGTCAAAATTCATGACCAATCGGACCCGGGAGCATTTTCGTACAAAATCGGTACGAGTTTTTTTTTTTTTTTTTCTTTTCTGAAGAATATTGCATTTCTTTCCTGGAACTGTTAAGGTACTATCTGCAAGTTGTCATGCACACATGCCGACATTTGATTCAAGTCAAAATTCATGACCAATCGGACCCGGGAGCATTTTCGTACAAAATCGGTACGAGTTTTTTTTTTTTTTTTTCTTTTCTGAAGAATATTGCATTTCTTTCCTGGAACTGTTAAGGTACTATCTGTAAGTTGTCATGCACACATGCCGACATTTGATTCAAGTCAAAATTCATGACCAATCGGACCCGGGAGCATTTTCGTACAAAATCGGTACGAGTTTTTTTTTTTTTTTTTTTCTTTTCTGAAGAATATTGCATTTCTTTCCTGGACCTGTTAAGGTACTATCTGTAAGTTGTCATGCACACATGCCGACTTTTGATTCAAGTCAAAATTCATGACCAATCGGACCCGGGAGCATTTTCGTACAAAATCGGTACGAGTTTTTTTTTTTTTTTTTTTCTTTTCTGAAGAATATTGCATTTCTTTCCTGGACCTGTTAAGGTACTATCTGTAAGTTGTCATGCACACATGCCGACATTTGATTCAAGTCAAAATTCATGACCAATCGGACCCGGGAGCATTTTCGTACAAAATCGGTACGAGTTTTTTTTTTTTTTTTTCTTTTCTGAAGAATATTGCATTTCTTTCCTGGAACTGTTAAGGTACTATCTGCAAGTTGTCATGCACACATGCCGACTTTTGATTCAAGTCAAAATTCATGACCAATCGGACCCGGGAGCATTTTCGTACAAAATCGGTACGAGTTTTTTTTTTTTTTTTTTTTCTTTTCTGAAGAATATTGCATTTCTTTCCTGGACCTGTTAAGGTACTATCTGTAAGTTGTCATGCACACATGCCGACATTTGATTCAAGTCAAAATTCATGACCAATCGGACCCGGGAGCATTTTCGTACAAAATCGGTACGAGTTTTTTTTTTTTTTTTTTTCTTTTCTGAAGAATATTGCATTTCTTTCCTGGACCTGTTAAGGTACTATCTGTAAGTTGTCATGCACACATGCCGACATTTGATTCAAGTCAAAATTCATGACCAATCGGACCCGGGAGCATTTTCGTACAAAATCGGTACGAGTTTTTTTTTTTTTTTTTTCTTTTCTGAAGAATATTGCATTTCTTTCCTGGAACTGTTAAGGTACTATCTGCAAGTTGTCATGCACACATGCCGACTTTTGATTCAAGTCAAAATTCATGACCAATCGGACCCGGGAGCATTTTCGTACAAAATCGGTACGAGTTTTTTTTTTTTTTTTTTCTTTTCTGAAGAATATTGCATTTCTTTCCTGGAACTGTTAAGGTACTATCTGTAAGTTGTCATGCACACATGCCGACATTTGATTCAAGTCAAAATTCATGACCAATCGGACCCGGGAGCATTTTCGTACAAAATCGGTACGAGTTTTTTTTTTTTTTTTTTCTTTTCTGAAGAATATTGCATTTCTTTCCTGGAACTGTTAAGGTACTATCTGCAAGTTGTCATGCACACATGCCGACATTTGCTTCAAGTCAAAATTCATGACCAATCGGACCCGGGAGCATTTTCGTACAAAATCGGTACGAGTTTTTTTTTTTTTTTTTTCTTTTCTGAAGAATATTGCATTTCTTTCCTGGAACTGTTAAGGTACTATCTGCAAGTTGTCATGCACACATGCCGACATTTGATTCAAGTCAAAATTCATGACCAATCGGACCCGGGGGCATTTTCGTACAAAATCGGTACGAGTTTTTTTTTTTTTTTTTTCTTTTCTGAAGAATATTGCATTTCTTTCCTGGAACTGTTAAGGTACTATCTGTAAGTTGTCATGCACACATGCCGACATTTGATTCAAGTCAAAATTCATGACCAATCGGACCCGGGAGCATTTTCGTACAAAATCGGTACGAGTTTTTTTTTTTTTTTTTTTCTTTTCTGAAGAATATTGCATTTCTTTCCTGGACCTGTTAAGGTACTATCTGTAAGTTGTCATGCACACATGCCGACATTTGATTCAAGTCAAAATTCATGACCAATCGGACCCGGGAGCATTTTCGTACAAAATCGGTACGAGTTTTTTTTTTTTTTTTTCTTTTCTGAAGAATATTGCATTTCTTTCCTGGAACTGTTAAGGTACTATCTGCAAGTTGTCATGCACACATGCCGACTTTTGATTCAAGTCAAAATTCATGACCAATCGGACCCGGGAGCATTTTCGTACAAAATCGGTACGAGTTTTTTTTTTTTTTTTTTTCTTTTCTGAAGAATATTGCATTTCTTTCCTGGACCTGTTAAGGTACTATCTGTAAGTTGTCATGCACACATGCCGACATTTGATTCAAGTCAAAATTCATGACCAATCGGACCCGGGAGCATTTTCGTACAAAATCGGTACGAGTTTTTTTTTTTTTTTTTTCTTTTCTGAAGAATATTGCATTTCTTTCCTGGAACTGTTAAGGTACTATCTGCAAGTTGTCATGCACACATGCCGACTTTTGATTCAAGTCAAAATTCATGACCAATCGGACCCGGGAGCATTTTCGTACAAAATCGGTACGAGTTTTTTTTTTTTTTTTTTCTTTTCTGAAGAATATTGCATTTCTTTCCTGGAACTGTTAAGGTACTATCTGTAAGTTGTCATGCACACATGCCGACATTTGATTCAAGTCAAAATTCATGACCAATCGGACCCGGGAGCATTTTCGTACAAAATCGGTACGAGTTTTTTTTTTTTTTTTTTCTTTTCTGAAGAATATTGCATTTCTTTCCTGGAACTGTTAAGGTACTATCTGCAAGTTGTCATGCACACATGCCGACATTTGCTTCAAGTCAAAATTCATGACCAATCGGACCCGGGAGCATTTTCGTACAAAATCGGTACGAGTTTTTTTTTTTTTTTTTTTCTTTTCTGAAGAATATTGCATTTCTTTCCTGGAACTGTTAAGGTACTATCTGCAAGTTGTCATGCACACATGCCGACATTTGATTCAAGTCAAAATTCATGACCCAATCGGACCCGGGGGCATTTTCGTACAAAATCGGTACGAGTTTTTTTTTTTTTTTTTTTCTTTTCTGAAGAATATTGCATTTCTTTCCTGGAACTGTTAAGGTACTATCTGTAAGTTGTCATGCACACATGCCGACATTTGATTCAAGTCAAAATTCATGACCAATCGGACCCGGGAGCATTTTCGTACAAAATCGGTACGAGTTTTTTTTTTTTTTTTTTCTTTTCTGAAGAATATTGCATTTCTTTCCTGGACCTGTTAAGGTACTATCTGTAAGTTGTCATGCACACATGCCGACATTTGATTCAAGTCAAATTCATGACCAATCGGACCCGGGAGCATTTTCGTACAAAATCGGTACGAGTTTTTTTTTTTTTTTTTTCTTTTCTGAAGAATATTGCATTTCTTTCCTGGAACTGTTAAGGTACTATCTGCAAGTTGTCATGCACACATGCCGACTTTTGATTCAAGTCAAAATTCATGACCAATCGGACCCGGGAGCATTTTCGTACAAAATCGGTACGAGTTTTTTTTTTTTTTTTTTTTCTTTTCTGAAGAATATTGCATTTCTTTCCTGGAACTGTTAAGGTACTATCTGCAAGTTGTCATGCACACATGCCGACTTTTGATTCAAGTCAAAATTCATGACCAATCGGACCCGGGGGCATTTTCGTACCAAAATCGGTACGAGTTTTTTTTTTTTTTTTTTTTCTATTCTGAAGAATATTGCATTTCTTTCCTGGAACTGTTAAGGTACTATCTGCAAGTTGTCATGCACACATGCCGACATTTGCTTCAAGTCAAAATTCATGACCAATCGGACCCGGGGGCATTTTCGTACAAAATCGGTACGAGTTTTTTTTTTTTTTTTTTCTTTTCTGAAGAATATTGCATTTCTTTCCTGGAACTGTTAAGGTACTATCTGTAAGTTGTCATGCACACATGCCGACATTTGATTCAAGTCAAAATTCATGACCAATCGGACCCGGGAGCATTTTCGTACAAAATCGGTACGAGTTTTTTTTTTTTTTTTTTTTCTTTTCTGAAGAATATTGCATTTCTTTCCCTGGACCTGTTAAGGTACTATCTGTAAGTTGTCATGCACACATGCCGACATTTGATTCAAGTCAAAATTCATGACCAATCGACCCGGGAGCATTTTCGTACAAAATCGGTACGAGTTTTTTTTTTTTTTTTTCTTTCTGAAGAATATTGCATTTCTTTCCTGGAACTGTTAAGGTACTATCTGCAAGTTGTCATGCACACATGCCGACATTTGATTCAAGTCAAAATTCATGACCAATCGGACCCGGGAGCATTTTCGTACAAAATCGGTACGAGTTTTTTTTTTTTTTTTTCTTTTCTGAAGAATATTGCATTTCTTTCCTGGAACTGTTAAGGTACTATCTGTAAGTTGTCATGCACACATGCCGACATTTGATTCAAGTCAAAATTCATGACCAATCGGACCCGGGAGCATTTTCGTACAAAATCGGTACGAGTTTTTTTTTTTTTTTTTTCTTTTCTGAAGAATATTGCATTTCTTTCCTGGACCCTGTAAGGTACTATCTGTAAGTTGTCATGCACACATGCCGACTTTTGATTCAAGTCAAAATTCATGACCAATCGGACCCCGGGAGCATTTTCGTACAAAATCGGTACGAGTTTTTTTTTTTTTTTTTTCTTTTCTGAAGAATATTGCATTTCTTTCCTGGACCTGTTAAGGTACTATCTGTAAGTTGTCATGCACACATGCCGACATTTGATTCAAGTCAAAATTCATGACCAATCGGACCCCGGGAGCATTTTCGTACAAAATCGGTACGAGTTTTTTTTTTTTTTTTTCTTTTCTGAAGAATATTGCATTTCTTTCCTGGAACTGTTAAGGTACTATCTGCAAGTTGTCATGCACACATGCCGACTTTTGATTCAAGTCAAAATTCATGACCAATCGGACCCGGAGCATTTTCGTACAAAATCGGTACGAGTTTTTTTTTTTTTTTTTTTTCTTTTCTGAAGAATATTGCATTTCTTTCCTGGACCTGTTAAGGTACTATCTGTAAGTTGTCATGCACACATGCCGACATTTGATTCAAGTCAAAATTCATGACCAATCGGACCCGGGAGCATTTTCGTACAAAATCGGTACGAGTTTTTTTTTTTTTTTTTTCTTTTCTGAAGAAATATTGCATTTCTTTCCTGGACCTGTTAAGGTACTATCTGTAAGTTGTCATGCACACATGCCGACTTTTGATTCAAGTCAAAATTCATGACCAATCGGACCCGGGAGCATTTTCGTACAAAATCGGTACGAGTTTTTTTTTTTTTTTTTTTCTTTTCTGAAGAATATTGCATTTCTTTCCTGGAACTGTTAAGGTACTATCTGCAAGTTGTCATGCACACATGCCGACATTTGCTTCAAGTCAAAATTCATGACCAATCGGACCCCGGGAGCATTTTCGTACAAAATCGGTACGAGTTTTTTTTTTTTTTTTTTTCTTTTCTGAAGAATATTGCATTTCTTTCCTGGAACTGTTAAGGTACTATCTGCAAGTTGTCATGCACACATGCCGACATTTGATTCAAGTCAAAATTCATGACCAATCGGACCCGGGGGCATTTTCGTACAAAATCGGTACGAGTTTTTTTTTTTTTTTTTTCTTTTCTGAAGAATATTGCATTTCTTTCCTGGAACTGTTAAGGTACTATCTGTAAGTTGTCATGCACACATGCCGACATTTGATTCAAGTCAAAATTCATGACCAATCGGACCCGGGAGCATTTTCGTACAAAATCGGTACGAGTTTTTTTTTTTTTTTTTTTCTTTTCTGAAGAATATTGCATTTCTTTCCTGGACCTGTTAAGGTACTATCTGTAAGTTGTCATGCACACATGCCGACATTTGATTCAAGTCAAAATTCATGACCAATCGGACCCGGGAGCATTTTCGTACAAAATCGGTACGAGTTTTTTTTTTTTTTTTTTCTTTTCTGAAGAATATTGCATTTCTTTCCTGGAACTGTTAAGGTACTATCTGCAAGTTGTCATGCACACATGCCGACTTTTGATTCAAGTCAAAATTCATGACCAATCGGACCCGGGAGCATTTTCGTACAAAATCGGTACGAGTTTTTTTTTTTTTTTTTTTTCTTTTCTGAAGAATATTGCATTTCTTTCCTGGAACTGTTAAGGTACTATCTGCAAGTTGTCATGCACACATGCCGACTTTTGATTCAAGTCAAAATTCATGACCAATCGGACCCGGGGGCATTTTCGTACAAAATCGGTACGAGTTTTTTTTTTTTTTTTTTTTCTTTTCTGAAGAATATTGCATTTCTTTCCTGGAACTGTTAAGGTACTATCTGCAAGTTGTCATGCACACATGCCGACATTTGCTTCAAGTCAAAATTCATGACCAATCGGACCCGGGGGCATTTTCGTACAAAATCGGTACGAGTTTTTTTTTTTTTTTTTTCTTTTCTGAAGAATATTGCATTTCTTTCCTGGAACTGTTAAGGTACTATCTGTAAGTTGTCATGCACACATGCCGACATTTGATTCAAGTCAAAATTCATGACCAATCGGACCCGGGAGCATTTTCGTACAAAATCGGTACGAGTTTTTTTTTTTTTTTTTTTTCTTTTCTGAAGAATATTGCATTTCTTTCCTGGACCTGTTAAGGTACTATCTGTAAGTTGTCATGCACACATGCCGACATTTGATTCAAGTCAAAATTCATGACCAATCGGACCCGGGAGCATTTTCGTACAAAATCGGTACGAGTTTTTTTTTTTTTTTTTCTTTTCTGAAGAATATTGCATTTCTTTCCTGGAACTGTTAAGGTACTATCTGCAAGTTGTCATGCACACATGCCGACATTTGATTCAAGTCAAAATTCATGACCAATCGGACCCGGGAGCATTTTCGTACAAAATCGGTACGAGTTTTTTTTTTTTTTTTTCTTTTCTGAAGAATATTGCATTTCTTTCCTGGAACTGTTAAGGTACTATCTGTAAGTTGTCATGCACACATGCCGACATTTGATTCAAGTCAAAATTCATGACCAATCGGACCCGGGAGCATTTTCGTACAAAATCGGTACGAGTTTTTTTTTTTTTTTTTTTCTTTTCTGAAGAATATTGCATTTCTTTCCTGGACCTGTTAAGGTACTATCTGTAAGTTGTCATGCACACATGCCGACTTTTGATTCAAGTCAAAATTCATGACCAATCGGACCCGGGAGCATTTTCGTACAAAATCGGTACGAGTTTTTTTTTTTTTTTTTTTCTTTTCTGAAGAATATTGCATTTCTTTCCTGGACCTGTTAAGGTACTATCTGTAAGTTGTCATGCACACATGCCGACATTTGATTCAAGTCAAAATTCATGACCAATCGGACCCGGGAGCATTTTCGTACAAAATCGGTACGAGTTTTTTTTTTTTTTTTTCTTTTCTGAAGAATATTGCATTTCTTTCCTGGAACTGTTAAGGTACTATCTGCAAGTTGTCATGCACACATGCCGACTTTTGATTCAAGTCAAAATTCATGACCAATCGGACCCGGGAGCATTTTCGTACAAAATCGGTACGAGTTTTTTTTTTTTTTTTTTTTCTTTTCTGAAGAATATTGCATTTCTTTCCTGGACCTGTTAAGGTACTATCTGTAAGTTGTCATGCACACATGCCGACATTTGATTCAAGTCAAAATTCATGACCAATCGGACCCGGGAGCATTTTCGTACAAAATCGGTACGAGTTTTTTTTTTTTTTTTTTTCTTTTCTGAAGAATATTGCATTTCTTTCCTGGACCTGTTAAGGTACTATCTGTAAGTTGTCATGCACACATGCCGACTTTTGATTCAAGTCAAAATTCATGACCAATCGGACCCGGGAGCATTTTCGTACAAAATCGGTACGAGTTTTTTTTTTTTTTTTTTCTTTTCTGAAGAATATTGCATTTCTTTCCTGGAACTGTTAAGGTACTATCTGTAAGTTGTCATGCACACATGCCGACATTTGATTCAAGTCAAAATTCATGACCAATCGGACCCGGGAGCATTTTCGTACAAAATCGGTACGAGTTTTTTTTTTTTTTTTTTCTTTTCTGAAGAATATTGCATTTCTTTCCTGGAACTGTTAAGGTACTATCTGCAAGTTGTCATGCACACATGCCGACATTTGCTTCAAGTCAAAATTCATGACCAATCGGACCCGGGAGCATTTTCGTACAAAATCGGTACGAGTTTTTTTTTTTTTTTTTTCTTTTCTGAAGAATATTGCATTTCTTTCCTGGAACTGTTAAGGTACTATCTGCAAGTTGTCATGCACACATGCCGACATTTGATTCAAGTCAAAATTCATGACCAATCGGACCCGGGGGCATTTTCGTACAAAATCGGTACGAGTTTTTTTTTTTTTTTTTTCTTTTCTGAAGAATATTGCATTTCTTTCCTGGAACTGTTAAGGTACTATCTGTAAGTTGTCATGCACACATGCCGACATTTGATTCAAGTCAAAATTCATGACCAATCGGACCCGGGAGCATTTTCGTACAAAATCGGTACGAGTTTTTTTTTTTTTTTTTTTCTTTTCTGAAGAATATTGCATTTCTTTCCTGGACCTGTTAAGGTACTATCTGTAAGTTGTCATGCACACATGCCGACATTTGATTCAAGTCAAAATTCATGACCAATCGGACCCGGGAGCATTTTCGTACAAAATCGGTACGAGTTTTTTTTTTTTTTTTTTCTTTTCTGAAGAATATTGCATTTCTTTCCTGGAACTGTTAAGGTACTATCTGCAAGTTGTCATGCACACATGCCGACTTTTGATTCAAGTCAAAATTCATGACCAATCGGACCCGGGAGCATTTTCGTACAAAATCGGTACGAGTTTTTTTTTTTTTTTTTTTTCTTTTCTGAAGAATATTGCATTTCTTTCCTGGAACTGTTAAGGTACTATCTGCAAGTTGTCATGCACACATGCCGACTTTTGATTCAAGTCAAAATTCATGACCAATCGGACCCGGGGGCATTTTCGTACAAAATCGGTACGAGTTTTTTTTTTTTTTTTTTTTCTTTTCTGAAGAATATTGCATTTCTTTCCTGGAACTGTTAAGGTACTATCTGCAAGTTGTCATGCACACATGCCGACATTTGCTTCAAGTCAAAATTCATGACCAATCGGACCCGGGGGCATTTTCGTACAAAATCGGTACGAGTTTTTTTTTTTTTTTTTTCTTTTCTGAAGAATATTGCATTTCTTTCCTGGAACTGTTAAGGTACTATCTGTAAGTTGTCATGCACACATGCCGACATTTGATTCAAGTCAAAATTCATGACCAATCGGACCCGGGAGCATTTTCGTACAAAATCGGTACGAGTTTTTTTTTTTTTTTTTTTTCTTTTCTGAAGAATATTGCATTTCTTTCCTGGACCTGTTAAGGTACTATCTGTAAGTTGTCATGCACACATGCCGACATTTGATTCAAGTCAAAATTCATGACCAATCGGACCCGGGAGCATTTTCGTACAAAATCGGTACGAGTTTTTTTTTTTTTTTTTCTTTTCTGAAGAATATTGCATTTCTTTCCTGGAACTGTTAAGGTACTATCTGCAAGTTGTCATGCACACATGCCGACATTTGATTCAAGTCAAAATTCATGACCAATCGGACCCGGGAGCATTTTCGTACAAAATCGGTACGAGTTTTTTTTTTTTTTTTTCTTTTCTGAAGAATATTGCATTTCTTTCCTGGAACTGTTAAGGTACTATCTGTAAGTTGTCATGCACACATGCCGACATTTGATTCAAGTCAAAATTCATGACCAATCGGACCCGGGAGCATTTTCGTACAAAATCGGTACGAGTTTTTTTTTTTTTTTTTTTCTTTTCTGAAGAATATTGCATTTCTTTCCTGGACCTGTTAAGGTACTATCTGTAAGTTGTCATGCACACATGCCGACTTTTGATTCAAGTCAAAATTCATGACCAATCGGACCCGGGAGCATTTTCGTACAAAATCGGTACGAGTTTTTTTTTTTTTTTTTTTCTTTTCTGAAGAATATTGCATTTCTTTCCTGGACCTGTTAAGGTACTATCTGTAAGTTGTCATGCACACATGCCGACATTTGATTCAAGTCAAAATTCATGACCAATCGGACCCGGGAGCATTTTCGTACAAAATCGGTACGAGTTTTTTTTTTTTTTTTTCTTTTCTGAAGAATATTGCATTTCTTTCCTGGAACTGTTAAGGTACTATCTGCAAGTTGTCATGCACACATGCCGACTTTTGATTCAAGTCAAAATTCATGACCAATCGGACCCGGGAGCATTTTCGTACAAAATCGGTACGAGTTTTTTTTTTTTTTTTTTTTCTTTTCTGAAGAATATTGCATTTCTTTCCTGGACCTGTTAAGGTACTATCTGTAAGTTGTCATGCACACATGCCGACATTTGATTCAAGTCAAAATTCATGACCAATCGGACCCGGGAGCATTTTCGTACAAAATCGGTACGAGTTTTTTTTTTTTTTTTTTTCTTTTCTGAAGAATATTGCATTTCTTTCCTGGACCTGTTAAGGTACTATCTGTAAGTTGTCATGCACACATGCCGACTTTTGATTCAAGTCAAAATTCATGACCAATCGGACCCGGGAGCATTTTCGTACAAAATCGGTACGAGTTTTTTTTTTTTTTTTTTTCTTTTCTGAAGAATATTGCATTTCTTTCCTGGACCTGTTAAGGTACTATCTGTAAGTTGTCATGCACACATGCCGACATTTGATTCAAGTCAAAATTCATGACCAATCGGACCCGGGAGCATTTTCGTACAAAATCGGTACGAGTTTTTTTTTTTTTTTTTCTTTTCTGAAGAATATTGCATTTCTTTCCTGGAACTGTTAAGGTACTATCTGCAAGTTGTCATGCACACATGCCGACTTTTGATTCAAGTCAAAATTCATGACCAATCGGACCCGGGAGCATTTTCGTACAAAATCGGTACGAGTTTTTTTTTTTTTTTTTTTTTCTTTTCTGAAGAATATTGCATTTCTTTCCTGGACCTGTTAAGGTACTATCTGTAAGTTGTCATGCACACATGCCGACATTTGATTCAAGTCAAAATTCATGACCAATCGGACCCGGGAGCATTTTCGTACAAAATCGGTACGAGTTTTTTTTTTTTTTTTTTCTTTTCTGAAGAATATTGCATTTCTTTCCTGGAACTGTTAAGGTACTATCTGCAAGTTGTCATGCACACATGCCGACTTTTGATTCAAGTCAAAATTCATGACCAATCGGACCCGGGAGCATTTTCGTACAAAATCGGTACGAGTTTTTTTTTTTTTTTTTTTTCTTTTCTGAAGAATATTGCATTTCTTTCCTGGAACTGTTAAGGTACTATCTGCAAGTTGTCATGCACACATGCCGACTTTTGATTCAAGTCAAAATTCATGACCAATCGGACCCGGGGGCATTTTCGTACAAAATCGGTACGAGTTTTTTTTTTTTTTTTTTTTCTTTTCTGAAGAATATTGCATTTCTTTCCTGGAACTGTTAAGGTACTATCTGCAAGTTGTCATGCACACATGCCGACATTTGCTTCAAGTCAAAATTCATGACCAATCGGACCCGGGGGCATTTTCGTACAAAATCGGTACGAGTTTTTTTTTTTTTTTTTTCTTTTCTGAAGAATATTGCATTTCTTTCCTGGAACTGTTAAGGTACTATCTGTAAGTTGTCATGCACACATGCCGACATTTGATTCAAGTCAAAATTCATGACCAATCGGACCCGGGAGCATTTTCGTACAAAATCGGTACGAGTTTTTTTTTTTTTTTTTTCTTTTCTGAAGAATATTGCATTTCTTTCCTGGACCTGTTAAGGTACTATCTGTAAGTTGTCATGCACACATGCCGACATTTGATTCAAGTCAAAATTCATGACCAATCGGACCCGGGAGCATTTTCGTACAAAATCGGTACGAGTTTTTTTTTTTTTTTTTCTTTTCTGAAGAATATTGCATTTCTTTCCTGGAACTGTTAAGGTACTATCTGCAAGTTGTCATGCACACATGCCGACTTTTGATTCAAGTCAAAATTCATGACCAATCGGACCCGGAAGCATTTTCGTACAAAATCGGTACGAGTTTTTTTTTTTTTTTTTTTTCTTTTCTGAAGAATATTGCATTTCTTTCCTGGAACTGTTAAGGTACTATCTGCAAGTTGTCATGCACACATGCCGACTTTTGATTCAAGTCAAAATTCATGACCAATCGGACCCGGGGGCATTTTCGTACAAAATCGGTACGAGTTTTTTTTTTTTTTTTTTCTTTTCTGAAGAATATTGCATTTCTTTCCTGGAACTGTTAAGGTACTATCTGTAAGTTGTCATGCACACATGCCGACATTTGATTCAAGTCAAAATTCATGACCAATCGGACCCGGGAGCATTTTCGTACAAAATCGGTACGAGTTTTTTTTTTTTTTTTTTTCTTTTCTGAAGAATATTGCATTTCTTTCCTGGACCTGTTAAGGTACTATCTGTAAGTTGTCATGCACACATGCCGACATTTGATTCAAGTCAAAATTCATGACCAATCGGACCCGGGAGCATTTTCGTACAAAATCGGTACGAGTTTTTTTTTTTTTTTTTTCTTTTCTGAAGAATATTGCATTTCTTTCCTGGACCTGTTAAGGTACTATCTGTAAGTTGTCATGCACACATGCCGACATTTGATTCAAGTCAAAATTCATGACCAATCGGACCCGGGAGCATTTTCGTACAAAATCGGTACGAGTTTTTTTTTTTTTTTTTCTTTTCTGAAGAATATTGCATTTCTTTCCTGGAACTGTTAAGGTACTATCTGCAAGTTGTCATGCACACATGCCGACTTTTGATTCAAGTCAAAATTCATGACCAATCGGACCCGGGAGCATTTTCGTACAAAATCGGTACGAGTTTTTTTTTTTTTTTTTTTTCTTTTCTGAAGAATATTGCATTTCTTTCCTGGACCTGTTAAGGTACTATCTGTAAGTTGTCATGCACACATGCCGACATTTGATTCAAGTCAAAATTCATGACCAATCGGACCCGGGAGCATTTTCGTACAAAATCGGTACGAGTTTTTTTTTTTTTTTTTTCTTTTCTGAAGAATATTGCATTTCTTTCCTGGAACTGTTAAGGTACTATCTGCAAGTTGTCATGCACACATGCCGACTTTTGATTCAAGTCAAAATTCATGACCAATCGGACCCGGGAGCATTTTCGTACAAAATCGGTACGAGTTTTTTTTTTTTTTTTTTTTCTTTTCTGAAGAATATTGCATTTCTTTCCTGGAACTGTTAAGGTACTATCTGCAAGTTGTCATGCACACATGCCGACTTTTGATTCAAGTCAAAATTCATGACCAATCGGACCCGGGGGCATTTTCGTACAAAATCGGTACGAGTTTTTTTTTTTTTTTTTTTTCTTTTCTGAAGAATATTGCATTTCTTTCCTGGAACTGTTAAGGTACTATCTGCAAGTTGTCATGCACACATGCCGACATTTGCTTCAAGTCAAAATTCATGACCAATCGGACCCGGGGGCATTTTCGTACAAAATCGGTACGAGTTTTTTTTTTTTTTTTTTCTTTTCTGAAGAATATTGCATTTCTTTCCTGGAACTGTTAAGGTACTATCTGTAAGTTGTCATGCACACATGCCGACATTTGATTCAAGTCAAAATTCATGACCAATCGGACCCGGGAGCATTTTCGTACAAAATCGGTACGAGTTTTTTTTTTTTTTTTTTTCTTTTCTGAAGAATATTGCATTTCTTTCCTGGACCTGTTAAGGTACTATCTGTAAGTTGTCATGCACACATGCCGACATTTGATTCAAGTCAAAATTCATGACCAATCGCACCCGGGAGCATTTTCGTACAAAATCGGTACGAGTTTTTTTTTTTTTTTTTCTTTTCTGAAGAATATTGCATTTCTTTCCTGGAACTGTTAAGGTACTATCTGCAAGTTGTCATGCACACATGCCGACTTTTGATTCAAGTCAAAATTCATGACCAATCGGACCCGGGAGCATTTTCGTACAAAATCGGTACGAGTTTTTTTTTTTTTTTTTTTTCTTTTCTGAAGAATATTGCATTTCTTTCCTGGAACTGTTAAGGTACTATCTGCAAGTTGTCATGCACACATGCCGACTTTTGATTCAAGTCAAAATTCATGACCAATCGGACCCGGGGGCATTTTCGTACAAAATCGGTACGAGTTTTTTTTTTTTTTTTTTCTTTTCTGAAGAATATTGCATTTCTTTCCTGGAACTGTTAAGGTACTATCTGTAAGTTGTCATGCACACATGCCGACATTTGATTCAAGTCAAAATTCATGACCAATCGGACCCGGGAGCATTTTCGTACAAAATCGGTACGAGTTTTTTTTTTTTTTTTTCTTTTCTGAAGAATATTGCATTTCTTTCCTGGAACTGTTAAGGTACTATCTGCAAGTTGTCATGCACACATGCCGACTTTTGATTCAAGTCAAAATTCATGACCAATCGGACCCGGGAGCATTTTCGTACAAAATCGGTACGAGTTTTTTTTTTTTTTTTTTTTTCTTTTCTGAAGAATATTGCATTTCTTTCCTGGACCTGTTAAGGTACTATCTGCAAGTTGTCATGCACACATGCCGACTTTTGATTCAAGTCAAAATTCATGACCAATCGGACCCGGGGGCATTTTCGTACAAAATCGGTACGAGTTTTTTTTTTTTTTTTTTTTCTTTTCTGAAGAATATTGCATTTCTTTCCTGGAACTGTTAAGGTACTATCTGCAAGTTGTCATGCACACATGCCGACATTTGCTTC
Source organism: Quercus engelmannii (assembly GCA_029955605.1). Classification (NCBI taxonomy): domain Eukaryota; kingdom Viridiplantae; phylum Streptophyta; class Magnoliopsida; order Fagales; family Fagaceae; genus Quercus; species Quercus engelmannii. The sequence goes on along the minus strand of JARPSG010000049.1, from coordinate 39,478 downwards.
AAGTCAAAATTCATGACCAATCGGACCCGGGGGCATTTTCGTACAAAATCGGTACGAGTTTTTTTTTTTTTTTTTTCTTTTCTGAAGAATATTGCATTTCTTTCCTGGAACTGTTAAGGTACTATCTGTAAGTTGTCATGCACACATGCCGACATTTGATTCAAGTCAAAATTCATGACCAATCGGACCCGGGAGCATTTTCGTACAAAATCGGTACGAGTTTTTTTTTTTTTTTTTTTTCTTTTCTGAAGAATATTGCATTTCTTTCCTGGACCTGTTAAGGTACTATCTGTAAGTTGTCATGCACACATGCCGACATTTGATTCAAGTCAAAATTCATGACCAATCGGACCCGGGAGCATTTTCGTACAAAATCGGTACGAGTTTTTTTTTTTTTTTTTCTTTTCTGAAGAATATTGCATTTCTTTCCTGGAACTGTTAAGGTACTATCTGCAAGTTGTCATGCACACATGCCGACTTTTGATTCAAGTCAAAATTCATGACCAATCGGACCCGGGAGCATTTTCGTACAAAATCGGTACGAGTTTTTTTTTTTTTTTTTTTTCTTTTCTGAAGAATATTGCATTTCTTTCCTGGAACTGTTAAGGTACTATCTGCAAGTTGTCATGCACACATGCCGACTTTTGATTCAAGTCAAAATTCATGACCAATCGGACCCGGGGGCATTTTCGTACAAAATCGGTACGAGTTTTTTTTTTTTTTTTTTCTTTTCTGAAGAATATTGCATTTCTTTCCTGGAACTGTTAAGGTACTATCTGTAAGTTGTCATGCACACATGCCGACATTTGATTCAAGTCAAAATTCATGACCAATCGGACCCGGGAGCATTTTCGTACAAAATCGGTACGAGTTTTTTTTTTTTTTTTTTCTTTTCTGAAGAATATTGCATTTCTTTCCTGGACCTGTTAAGGTACTATCTGTAAGTTGTCATGCACACATGCCGACATTTGATTCAAGTCAAAATTCATGACCAATCGGACCCGGGAGCATTTTCGTACAAAATCGGTACGAGTTTTTTTTTTTTTTTTTTCTTTTCTGAAGAATATTGCATTTCTTTCCTGGACCTGTTAAGGTACTATCTGTAAGTTGTCATGCACACATGCCGACATTTGATTCAAGTCAAAATTCATGACCAATCGGACCCGGGAGCATTTTCGTACAAAATCGGTACGAGTTTTTTTTTTTTTTTTTCTTTTCTGAAGAATATTGCATTTCTTTCCTGGAACTGTTAAGGTACTATCTGCAAGTTGTCATGCACACATGCCGACTTTTGATTCAAGTCAAAATTCATGACCAATCGGACCCGGGAGCATTTTCGTACAAAATCGGTACGAGTTTTTTTTTTTTTTTTTTTCTTTTCTGAAGAATATTGCATTTCTTTCCTGGACCTGTTAAGGTACTATCTGTAAGTTGTCATGCACACATGCCGACTTTTGATTCAAGTCAAAATTCATGACCAATCGGACCCGGGAGCATTTTCGTACAAAATCGGTACGAGTTTTTTTTTTTTTTTTTTTCTTTTCTGAAGAATATTGCATTTCTTTCCTGGACCTGTTAAGGTACTATCTGTAAGTTGTCATGCACACATGCCGACATTTGATTCAAGTCAAAATTCATGACCAATCGGACCCGGGAGCATTTTCGTACAAAATCGGTACGAGTTTTTTTTTTTTTTTTTCTTTTCTGAAGAATATTGCATTTCTTTCCTGGAACTGTTAAGGTACTATCTGCAAGTTGTCATGCACACATGCCGACTTTTGATTCAAGTCAAAATTCATGACCAATCGGACCCGGGAGCATTTTCGTACAAAATCGGTACGAGTTTTTTTTTTTTTTTTTTTTTCTTTTCTGAAGAATATTGCATTTCTTTCCTGGACCTGTTAAGGTACTATCTGTAAGTTGTCATGCACACATGCCGACATTTGATTCAAGTCAAAATTCATGACCAATCGGACCCGGGAGCATTTTCGTACAAAATCGGTACGAGTTTTTTTTTTTTTTTTTTCTTTTCTGAAGAATATTGCATTTCTTTCCTGGAACTGTTAAGGTACTATCTGCAAGTTGTCATGCACACATGCCGACTTTTGATTCAAGTCAAAATTCATGACCAATCGGACCCGGGAGCATTTTCGTACAAAATCGGTACGAGTTTTTTTTTTTTTTTTTTTTCTTTTCTGAAGAATATTGCATTTCTTTCCTGGAACTGTTAAGGTACTATCTGCAAGTTGTCATGCACACATGCCGACTTTTGATTCAAGTCAAAATTCATGACCAATCGGACCCGGGGGCATTTTCGTACAAAATCGGTACGAGTTTTTTTTTTTTTTTTTTTTCTTTTCTGAAGAATATTGCATTTCTTTCCTGGAACTGTTAAGGTACTATCTGCAAGTTGTCATGCACACATGCCGACATTTGCTTCAAGTCAAAATTCATGACCAATCGGACCCGGGGGCATTTTCGTACAAAATCGGTACGAGTTTTTTTTTTTTTTTTTTCTTTTCTGAAGAATATTGCATTTCTTTCCTGGAACTGTTAAGGTACTATCTGTAAGTTGTCATGCACACATGCCGACATTTGATTCAAGTCAAAATTCATGACCAATCGGACCCGGGAGCATTTTCGTACAAAATCGGTACGAGTTTTTTTTTTTTTTTTTTTCTTTTCTGAAGAATATTGCATTTCTTTCCTGGACCTGTTAAGGTACTATCTGTAAGTTGTCATGCACACATGCCGACATTTGATTCAAGTCAAAATTCATGACCAATCGGACCCGGGAGCATTTTCGTACAAAATCGGTACGAGTTTTTTTTTTTTTTTTTCTTTTCTGAAGAATATTGCATTTCTTTCCTGGAACTGTTAAGGTACTATCTGCAAGTTGTCATGCACACATGCCGACTTTTGATTCAAGTCAAAATTCATGACCAATCGGACCCGGGAGCATTTTCGTACAAAATCGGTACGAGTTTTTTTTTTTTTTTTTTTTCTTTTCTGAAGAATATTGCATTTCTTTCCTGGAACTGTTAAGGTACTATCTGCAAGTTGTCATGCACACATGCCGACTTTTGATTCAAGTCAAAATTCATGACCAATCGGACCCGGGGGCATTTTCGTACAAAATCGGTACGAGTTTTTTTTTTTTTTTTTTCTTTTCTGAAGAATATTGCATTTCTTTCCTGGAACTGTTAAGGTACTATCTGTAAGTTGTCATGCACACATGCCGACATTTGATTCAAGTCAAAATTCATGACCAATCGGACCCGGGAGCATTTTCGTACAAAATCGGTACGAGTTTTTTTTTTTTTTTTTTTCTTTTCTGAAGAATATTGCATTTCTTTCCTGGACCTGTTAAGGTACTATCTGTAAGTTGTCATGCACACATGCCGACATTTGATTCAAGTCAAAATTCATGACCAATCGGACCCGGGAGCATTTTCGTACAAAATCGGTACGAGTTTTTTTTTTTTTTTTTTCTTTTCTGAAGAATATTGCATTTCTTTCCTGGACCTGTTAAGGTACTATCTGTAAGTTGTCATGCACACATGCCGACTTTTGATTCAAGTCAAAATTCATGACCAATCGGACCCGGGAGCATTTTCGTACAAAATCGGTACGAGTTTTTTTTTTTTTTTTTTTTCTTTTCTGAAGAATATTGCATTTCTTTCCTGGAACTGTTAAGGTACTATCTGCAAGTTGTCATGCACACATGCCGACTTTTGATTCAAGTCAAAATTCATGACCAATCGGACCCGGGGGCATTTTCGTACAAAATCGGTACGAGTTTTTTTTTTTTTTTTTTCTTTTCTGAAGAATATTGCATTTCTTTCCTGGAACTGTTAAGGTACTATCTGTAAGTTGTCATGCACACATGCCGACATTTGATTCAAGTCAAAATTCATGACCAATCGGACCCGGGAGCATTTTCGTACAAAATCGGTACGAGTTTTTTTTTTTTTTTTTTTCTTTTCTGAAGAATATTGCATTTCTTTCCTGGACCTGTTAAGGTACTATCTGTAAGTTGTCATGCACACATGCCGACATTTGATTCAAGTCAAAATTCATGACCAATCGGACCCGGGAGCATTTTCGTACAAAATCGGTACGAGTTTTTTTTTTTTTTTTTTTTCTTTTCTGAAGAATATTGCATTTCTTTCCTGGAACTGTTAAGGTACTATCTGCAAGTTGTCATGCACACATGCCGACTTTTGATTCAAGTCAAAATTCATGACCAATCGGACCCGGGGGCATTTTCGTACAAAATCGGTACGAGTTTTTTTTTTTTTTTTTTCTTTTCTGAAGAATATTGCATTTCTTTCCTGGAACTGTTAAGGTACTATCTGTAAGTTGTCATGCACACATGCCGACATTTGATTCAAGTCAAAATTCATGACCAATCGGACCCGGGAGCATTTTCGTACAAAATCGGTACGAGTTTTTTTTTTTTTTTTTTTCTTTTCTGAAGAATATTGCATTTCTTTCCTGGACCTATTAAGGTACTATCTGTAAGTTGTCATGCACACATGCCGACATTTGATTCAAGTCAAAATTCATGACCAATCGGACCCGGGAGCATTTTCGTACAAAATCGGTACGAGTTTTTTTTTTTTTTTTTTCTTTTCTGAAGAATATTGCATTTCTTTCCTGGACCTGTTAAGGTACTATCTGTAAGTTGTCATGCACACATGCCGACATTTGATTCAAGTCAAAATTCATGACCAATCGGACCCGGGAGCATTTTCGTACAAAATCGGTACGAGTTTTTTTTTTTTTTTTTCTTTTCTGAAGAATATTGCATTTCTTTCCTGGAACTGTTAAGGTACTATCTGCAAGTTGTCATGCACACATGCCGACTTTTGATTCAAGTCAAAATTCATGACCAATCGGACCCGGGAGCATTTTCGTACAAAATCGGTACGAGTTTTTTTTTTTTTTTTTTTTCTTTTCTGAAGAATATTGCATTTCTTTCCTGGACCTGTTAAGGTACTATCTGTAAGTTGTCATGCACACATGCCGACATTTGATTCAAGTCAAAATTCATGACCAATCGGACCCGGGAGCATTTTCGTACAAAATCGGTACGAGTTTTTTTTTTTTTTTTTTCTTTTCTGAAGAATATTGCATTTCTTTCCTGGAACTGTTAAGGTACTATCTGCAAGTTGTCATGCACACATGCCGACTTTTGATTCAAGTCAAAATTCATGACCAATCGGACCCGGGAGCATTTTCGTACAAAATCGGTACGAGTTTTTTTTTTTTTTTTTTTTTCTTTTCTGAAGAATATTGCATTTCTTTCCTGGAACTGTTAAGGTACTATCTGCAAGTTGTCATGCACACATGCCGACTTTTGATTCAAGTCAAAATTCATGACCAATCGGACCCGGGGGCATTTTCGTACAAAATCGGTACGAGTTTTTTTTTTTTTTTTTTTTCTTTTCTGAAGAATATTGCATTTCTTTCCTGGAACTGTTAAGGTACTATCTGCAAGTTGTCATGCACACATGCCGACATTTGCTTCAAGTCAAAATTCATGACCAATCGGACCCGGGGGCATTTTCGTACAAAATCGGTACGAGTTTTTTTTTTTTTTTTTTCTTTTCTGAAGAATATTGCATTTCTTTCCTGGAACTGTTAAGGTACTATCTGTAAGTTGTCATGCACACATGCCGACATTTGATTCAAGTCAAAATTCATGACCAATCGGACCCGGGAGCATTTTCGTACAAAATCGGTACGAGTTTTTTTTTTTTTTTTTTTCTTTTCTGAAGAATATTGCATTTCTTTCCTGGACCTGTTAAGGTACTATCTGTAAGTTGTCATGCACACATGCCGACATTTGATTCAAGTCAAAATTCATGACCAATCGCACCCGGGAGCATTTTCGTACAAAATCGGTACGAGTTTTTTTTTTTTTTTTTCTTTTCTGAAGAATATTGCATTTCTTTCCTGGAACTGTTAAGGTACTATCTGCAAGTTGTCATGCACACATGCCGACTTTTGATTCAAGTCAAAATTCATGACCAATCGGACCCGGGAGCATTTTCGTACAAAATCGGTACGAGTTTTTTTTTTTTTTTTTTTTCTTTTCTGAAGAATATTGCATTTCTTTCCTGGAACTGTTAAGGTACTATCTGCAAGTTGTCATGCACACATGCCGACTTTTGATTCAAGTCAAAATTCATGACCAATCGGACCCGGGGGCATTTTCGTACAAAATCGGTACGAGTTTTTTTTTTTTTTTTTTCTTTTCTGAAGAATATTGCATTTCTTTCCTGGAACTGTTAAGGTACTATCTGTAAGTTGTCATGCACACATGCCGACATTTGATTCAAGTCAAAATTCATGACCAATCGGACCCGGGAGCATTTTCGTACAAAATCGGTACGAGTTTTTTTTTTTTTTTTTCTTTTCTGAAGAATATTGCATTTCTTTCCTGGAACTGTTAAGGTACTATCTGCAAGTTGTCATGCACACATGCCGACTTTTGATTCAAGTCAAAATTCATGACCAATCGGACCCGGGAGCATTTTCGTACAAAATCGGTACGAGTTTTTTTTTTTTTTTTTTTTTCTTTTCTGAAGAATATTGCATTTCTTTCCTGGACCTGTTAAGGTACTATCTGCAAGTTGTCATGCACACATGCCGACTTTTGATTCAAGTCAAAATTCATGACCAATCGGACCCGGGGGCATTTTCGTACAAAATCGGTACGAGTTTTTTTTTTTTTTTTTTTTCTTTTCTGAAGAATATTGCATTTCTTTCCTGGAACTGTTAAGGTACTATCTGCAAGTTGTCATGCACACATGCCGACATTTGCTTCAAGTCAAAATTCATGACCAATCGGACCCGGGGGCATTTTCGTACAAAATCGGTACGAGTTTTTTTTTTTTTTTTTTCTTTTCTGAAGAATATTGCATTTCTTTCCTGGAACTGTTAAGGTACTATCTGTAAGTTGTCATGCACACATGCCGACATTTGATTCAAGTCAAAATTCATGACCAATCGGACCCGGGAGCATTTTCGTACAAAATCGGTACGAGTTTTTTTTTTTTTTTTTTTCTTTTCTGAAGAATATTGCATTTCTTTCCTGGACCTGTTAAGGTACTATCTGTAAGTTGTCATGCACACATGCCGACATTTGATTCAAGTCAAAATTCATGACCAATCGGACCCGGGAGCATTTTCGTACAAAATCGGTACGAGTTTTTTTTTTTTTTTTTTCTTTTCTGAAGAATATTGCATTTCTTTCCTGGACCTGTTAAGGTACTATCTGTAAGTTGTCATGCACACATGCCGACTTTTGATTCAAGTCAAAATTCATGACCAATCGGACCCGGGAGCATTTTCGTACAAAATCGGTACGAGTTTTTTTTTTTTTTTTTTTTCTTTTCTGAAGAATATTGCATTTCTTTCCTGGAACTGTTAAGGTACTATCTGCAAGTTGTCATGCACACATGCCGACTTTTGATTCAAGTCAAAATTCATGACCAATCGGACCCGGGGGCATTTTCGTACAAAATCGGTACGAGTTTTTTTTTTTTTTTTTTCTTTTCTGAAGAATATTGCATTTCTTTCCTGGAACTGTTAAGGTACTATCTGTAAGTTGTCATGCACACATGCCGACATTTGATTCAAGTCAAAATTCATGACCAATCGGACCCGGGAGCATTTTCGTACAAAATCGGTACGAGTTTTTTTTTTTTTTTTTTTCTTTTCTGAAGAATATTGCATTTCTTTCCTGGACCTGTTAAGGTACTATCTGTAAGTTGTCATGCACACATGCCGACATTTGATTCAAGTCAAAATTCATGACCAATCGGACCCGGGAGCATTTTCGTACAAAATCGGTACGAGTTTTTTTTTTTTTTTTTTTTCTTTTCTGAAGAATATTGCATTTCTTTCCTGGAACTGTTAAGGTACTATCTGCAAGTTGTCATGCACACATGCCGACTTTTGATTCAAGTCAAAATTCATGACCAATCGGACCCGGGGGCATTTTCGTACAAAATCGGTACGAGTTTTTTTTTTTTTTTTTTCTTTTCTGAAGAATATTGCATTTCTTTCCTGGAACTGTTAAGGTACTATCTGTAAGTTGTCATGCACACATGCCGACATTTGATTCAAGTCAAAATTCATGACCAATCGGACCCGGGAGCATTTTCGTACAAAATCGGTACGAGTTTTTTTTTTTTTTTTTTTCTTTTCTGAAGAATATTGCATTTCTTTCCTGGACCTATTAAGGTACTATCTGTAAGTTGTCATGCACACATGCCGACATTTGATTCAAGTCAAAATTCATGACCAATCGGACCCGGGAGCATTTTCGTACAAAATCGGTACGAGTTTTTTTTTTTTTTTTTTCTTTTCTGAAGAATATTGCATTTCTTTCCTGGACCTGTTAAGGTACTATCTGTAAGTTGTCATGCACACATGCCGACATTTGATTCAAGTCAAAATTCATGACCAATCGGACCCGGGAGCATTTTCGTACAAAATCGGTACGAGTTTTTTTTTTTTTTTTTTCTTTTCTGAAGAATATTGCATTTCTTTCCTGGAACTGTTAAGGTACTATCTGCAAGTTGTCATGCACACATGCCGACTTTTGATTCAAGTCAAAATTCATGACCAATCGGACCCGGGAGCATTTTCGTACAAAATCGGTACGAGTTTTTTTTTTTTTTTTTTTTCTTTTCTGAAGAATATTGCATTTCTTTCCTGGACCTGTTAAGGTACTATCTGTAAGTTGTCATGCACACATGCCGACATTTGATTCAAGTCAAAATTCATGACCAATCGGACCCGGGAGCATTTTCGTACAAAATCGGTACGAGTTTTTTTTTTTTTTTTTTCTTTTCTGAAGAATATTGCATTTCTTTCCTGGAACTGTTAAGGTACTATCTGCAAGTTGTCATGCACACATGCCGACTTTTGATTCAAGTCAAAATTCATGACCAATCGGACCCGGGAGCATTTTCGTACAAAATCGGTACGAGTTTTTTTTTTTTTTTTTTTTCTTTTCTGAAGAATATTGCATTTCTTTCCTGGAACTGTTAAGGTACTATCTGCAAGTTGTCATGCACACATGCCGACTTTTGATTCAAGTCAAAATTCATGACCAATCGGACCCGGGGGCATTTTCGTACAAAATCGGTACGAGTTTTTTTTTTTTTTTTTTTTTTCTTTTCTGAAGAATATTGCATTTCTTTCCTGGAACTGTTAAGGTACTATCTGCAAGTTGTCATGCACACATGCCGACATTTGCTTCAAGTCAAAATTCATGACCAATCGGACCCGGGGGCATTTTCGTACAAAATCGGTACGAGTTTTTTTTTTTTTTTTTTCTTTTCTGAAGAATATTGCATTTCTTTCCTGGAACTGTTAAGGTACTATCTGTAAGTTGTCATGCACACATGCCGACATTTGATTCAAGTCAAAATTCATGACCAATCGGACCCGGGAGCATTTTCGTACAAAATCGGTACGAGTTTTTTTTTTTTTTTTTTTCTTTTCTGAAGAATATTGCATTTCTTTCCTGGACCTGTTAAGGTACTATCTGTAAGTTGTCATGCACACATGCCGACATTTGATTCAAGTCAAAATTCATGACCAATCGCACCCGGGAGCATTTTCGTACAAAATCGGTACGAGTTTTTTTTTTTTTTTTTCTTTTCTGAAGAATATTGCATTTCTTTCCTGGAACTGTTAAGGTACTATCTGCAAGTTGTCATGCACACATGCCGACTTTTGATTCAAGTCAAAATTCATGACCAATCGGACCCGGGAGCATTTTCGTACAAAATCGGTACGAGTTTTTTTTTTTTTTTTTTTTCTTTTCTGAAGAATATTGCATTTCTTTCCTGGAACTGTTAAGGTACTATCTGCAAGTTGTCATGCACACATGCCGACTTTTGATTCAAGTCAAAATTCATGACCAATCGGACCCGGGGGCATTTTCGTACAAAATCGGTACGAGTTTTTTTTTTTTTTTTTTCTTTTCTGAAGAATATTGCATTTCTTTCCTGGAACTGTTAAGGTACTATCTGTAAGTTGTCATGCACACATGCCGACATTTGATTCAAGTCAAAATTCATGACCAATCGGACCCGGGAGCATTTTCGTACAAAATCGGTACGAGTTTTTTTTTTTTTTTTTCTTTTCTGAAGAATATTGCATTTCTTTCCTGGAACTGTTAAGGTACTATCTGCAAGTTGTCATGCACACATGCCGACTTTTGATTCAAGTCAAAATTCATGACCAATCGGACCCGGGAGCATTTTCGTACAAAATCGGTACGAGTTTTTTTTTTTTTTTTTTTTTCTTTTCTGAAGAATATTGCATTTCTTTCCTGGACCTGTTAAGGTACTATCTGCAAGTTGTCATGCACACATGCCGACTTTTGATTCAAGTCAAAATTCATGACCAATCGGACCCGGGGGCATTTTCGTACAAAATCGGTACGAGTTTTTTTTTTTTTTTTTTTTCTTTTCTGAAGAATATTGCATTTCTTTCCTGGAACTGTTAAGGTACTATCTGCAAGTTGTCATGCACACATGCCGACATTTGCTTCAAGTCAAAATTCATGACCAATCGGACCCGGGGGCATTTTCGTACAAAATCGGTACGAGTTTTTTTTTTTTTTTTTTCTTTTCTGAAGAATATTGCATTTCTTTCCTGGAACTGTTAAGGTACTATCTGTAAGTTGTCATGCACACATGCCGACATTTGATTCAAGTCAAAATTCATGACCAATCGGACCCGGGAGCATTTTCGTACAAAATCGGTACGAGTTTTTTTTTTTTTTTTTTTCTTTTCTGAAGAATATTGCATTTCTTTCCTGGACCTGTTAAGGTACTATCTGTAAGTTGTCATGCACACATGCCGACATTTGATTCAAGTCAAAATTCATGACCAATCGGACCCGGGAGCATTTTCGTACAAAATCGGTACGAGTTTTTTTTTTTTTTTTTCTTTTCTGAAGAATATTGCATTTCTTTCCTGGAACTGTTAAGGTACTATCTGCAAGTTGTCATGCACACATGCCGACTTTTGATTCAAGTCAAAATTCATGACCAATCGGACCCGGGAGCATTTTCGTACAAAATCGGTACGAGTTTTTTTTTTTTTTTTTTTTCTTTTCTGAAGAATATTGCATTTCTTTCCTGGAACTGTTAAGGTACTATCTGCAAGTTGTCATGCACACATGCCGACTTTTGATTCAAGTCAAAATTCATGACCAATCGGACCCGGGGGCATTTTCGTACAAAATCGGTACGAGTTTTTTTTTTTTTTTTTTCTTTTCTGAAGAATATTGCATTTCTTTCCTGGAACTGTTAAGGTACTATCTGTAAGTTGTCATGCACACATGCCGACATTTGATTCAAGTCAAAATTCATGACCAATCGGACCCGGGAGCATTTTCGTACAAAATCGGTACGAGTTTTTTTTTTTTTTTTTTCTTTTCTGAAGAATATTGCATTTCTTTCCTGGACCTGTTAAGGTACTATCTGTAAGTTGTCATGCACACATGCCGACATTTGATTCAAGTCAAAATTCATGACCAATCGGACCCGGGAGCATTTTCGTACAAAATCGGTACGAGTTTTTTTTTTTTTTTTTTCTTTTCTGAAGAATATTGCATTTCTTTCCTGGACCTGTTAAGGTACTATCTGTAAGTTGTCATGCACACATGCCGACATTTGATTCAAGTCAAAATTCATGACCAATCGGACCCGGGAGCATTTTCGTACAAAATCGGTACGAGTTTTTTTTTTTTTTTTTCTTTTCTGAAGAATATTGCATTTCTTTCCTGGAACTGTTAAGGTACTATCTGCAAGTTGTCATGCACACATGCCGACTTTTGATTCAAGTCAAAATTCATGACCAATCGGACCCGGGAGCATTTTCGTACAAAATCGGTACGAGTTTTTTTTTTTTTTTTTTTTCTTTTCTGAAGAATATTGCATTTCTTTCCTGGACCTGTTAAGGTACTATCTGTAAGTTGTCATGCACACATGCCGACATTTGATTCAAGTCAAAATTCATGACCAATCGGACCCGGGAGCATTTTCGTACAAAATCGGTACGAGTTTTTTTTTTTTTTTTTTCTTTTCTGAAGAATATTGCATTTCTTTCCTGGACCTGTTAAGGTACTATCTGTAAGTTGTCATGCACACATGCCGACATTTGATTCAAGTCAAAATTCATGACCAATCGGACCCGGGAGCATTTTCGTACAAAATCGGTACGAGTTTTTTTTTTTTTTTTTCTTTTCTGAAGAATATTGCATTTCTTTCCTGGAACTGTTAAGGTACTATCTGCAAGTTGTCATGCACACATGCCGACTTTTGATTCAAGTCAAAATTCATGACCAATCGGACCCGGGAGCATTTTCGTACAAAATCGGTACGAGTTTTTTTTTTTTTTTTTTTCTTTTCTGAAGAATATTGCATTTCTTTCCTGGACCTGTTAAGGTACTATCTGTAAGTTGTCATGCACACATGCCGACATTTGATTCAAGTCAAAATTCATGACCAATCGGACCCGGGAGCATTTTCGTACAAAATCGGTACGAGTTTTTTTTTTTTTTTTTTCTTTTCTGAAGAATATTGCATTTCTTTCCTGGAACTGTTAAGGTACTATCTGCAAGTTGTCATGCACACATGCCGACTTTTGATTCAAGTCAAAATTCATGACCAATCGGACCCGGGAGCATTTTCGTACAAAATCGGTACGAGTTTTTTTTTTTTTTTTTTTTCTTTTCTGAAGAATATTGCATTTCTTTCCTGGAACTGTTAAGGTACTATCTGCAAGTTGTCATGCACACATGCCGACTTTTGATTCAAGTCAAAATTCATGACCAATCGGACCCGGGGGCATTTTCGTACAAAATCGGTACGAGTTTTTTTTTTTTTTTTTTTTCTTTTCTGAAGAATATTGCATTTCTTTCCTGGAACTGTTAAGGTACTATCTGCAAGTTGTCATGCACACATGCCGACATTTGCTTCAAGTCAAAATTCATGACCAATCGGACCCGGGGGCATTTTCGTACAAAATCGGTACGAGTTTTTTTTTTTTTTTTTTCTTTTCTGAAGAATATTGCATTTCTTTCCTGGAACTGTTAAGGTACTATCTGTAAGTTGTCATGCACACATGCCGACATTTGATTCAAGTCAAAATTCATGACCAATCGGACCCGGGAGCATTTTCGTACAAAATCGGTACGAGTTTTTTTTTTTTTTTTTTTCTTTTCTGAAGAATATTGCATTTCTTTCCTGGACCTGTTAAGGTACTATCTGTAAGTTGTCATGCACACATGCCGACATTTGATTCAAGTCAAAATTCATGACCAATCGGACCCGGGAGCATTTTCGTACAAAATCGGTACGAGTTTTTTTTTTTTTTTTTCTTTTCTGAAGAATATTGCATTTCTTTCCTGGAACTGTTAAGGTACTATCTGCAAGTTGTCATGCACACATGCCGACTTTTGATTCAAGTCAAAATTCATGACCAATCGGACCCGGGAGCATTTTCGTACAAAATCGGTACGAGTTTTTTTTTTTTTTTTTTTTCTTTTCTGAAGAATATTGCATTTCTTTCCTGGAACTGTTAAGGTACTATCTGCAAGTTGTCATGCACACATGCCGACTTTTGATTCAAGTCAAAATTCATGACCAATCGGACCCGGGGGCATTTTCGTACAAAATCGGTACGAGTTTTTTTTTTTTTTTTTTCTTTTCTGAAGAATATTGCATTTCTTTCCTGGAACTGTTAAGGTACTATCTGTAAGTTGTCATGCACACATGCCGACATTTGATTCAAGTCAAAATTCATGACCAATCGGACCCGGGAGCATTTTCGTACAAAATCGGTACGAGTTTTTTTTTTTTTTTTTTTCTTTTCTGAAGAATATTGCATTTCTTTCCTGGACCTGTTAAGGTACTATCTGTAAGTTGTCATGCACACATGCCGACATTTGATTCAAGTCAAAATTCATGACCAATCGGACCCGGGAGCATTTTCGTACAAAATCGGTACGAGTTTTTTTTTTTTTTTTTTCTTTTCTGAAGAATATTGCATTTCTTTCCTGGAACTGTTAAGGTACTATCTGCAAGTTGTCATGCACACATGCCGACTTTTGATTCAAGTCAAAATTCATGACCAATCGGACCCGGGAGCATTTTCGTACAAAATCGGTACGAGTTTTTTTTTTTTTTTTTTTTCTTTTCTGAAGAATATTGCATTTCTTTCCTGGAACTGTTAAGGTACTATCTGCAAGTTGTCATGCACACATGCCGACTTTTGATTCAAGTCAAAATTCATGACCAATCGGACCCGGGGGCATTTTCGTACAAAATCGGTACGAGTTTTTTTTTTTTTTTTTTTTTCTTTTCTGAAGAATATTGCATTTCTTTCCTGGAACTGTTAAGGTACTATCTGCAAGTTGTCATGCACACATGCCGACATTTGCTTCAAGTCAAAATTCATGACCAATCGGACCCGGGGGCATTTTCGTACAAAATCGGTACGAGTTTTTTTTTTTTTTTTTTCTTTTCTGAAGAATATTGCATTTCTTTCCTGGAACTGTTAAGGTACTATCTGTAAGTTGTCATGCACACATGCCGACATTTGATTCAAGTCAAAATTCATGACCAATCGGACCCGGGAGCATTTTCGTACAAAATCGGTACGAGTTTTTTTTTTTTTTTTTTTTCTTTTCTGAAGAATATTGCATTTCTTTCCTGGAACTGTTAAGGTACTATCTGCAAGTTGTCATGCACACATGCCGACATTTGCTTCAAGTCAAAATTCATGACCAATCGGACCCGGGGGCATTTTCGTACAAAATCGGTACGAGTTTTTTTTTTTTTTTTTTCTTTTCTGAAGAATATTGCATTTCTTTCCTGGAACTGTTAAGGTACTATCTGTAAGTTGTCATGCACACATGCCGACATTTGATTCAAGTCAAAATTCATGACCAATCGGACCCGGGAGCATTTTCGTACAAAATCGGTACGAGTTTTTTTTTTTTTTTTTTTCTTTTCTGAAGAATATTGCATTTCTTTCCTGGACCTGTTAAGGTACTATCTGTAAGTTGTCATGCACACATGCCGACATTTGATTCAAGTCAAAATTCATGACCAATCGGACCCGGGAGCATTTTCGTACAAAATCGGTACGAGTTTTTTTTTTTTTTTTTCTTTTCTGAAGAATATTGCATTTCTTTCCTGGAACTGTTAAGGTACTATCTGCAAGTTGTCATGCACACATGCCGACTTTTGATTCAAGTCAAAATTCATGACCAATCGGACCCGGGAGCATTTTCGTACAAAATCGGTACGAGTTTTTTTTTTTTTTTTTTTTCTTTTCTGAAGAATATTGCATTTCTTTCCTGGAACTGTTAAGGTACTATCTGCAAGTTGTCATGCACACATGCCGACTTTTGATTCAAGTCAAAATTCATGACCAATCGGACCCGGGGGCATTTTCGTACAAAATCGGTACGAGTTTTTTTTTTTTTTTTTTCTTTTCTGAAGAATATTGCATTTCTTTCCTGGAACTGTTA
Source organism: Quercus engelmannii (assembly GCA_029955605.1). Classification (NCBI taxonomy): domain Eukaryota; kingdom Viridiplantae; phylum Streptophyta; class Magnoliopsida; order Fagales; family Fagaceae; genus Quercus; species Quercus engelmannii. The sequence goes on along the minus strand of JARPSG010000049.1, from coordinate 23,901 downwards.
AGGTACTATCTGTAAGTTGTCATGCACACATGCCGACATTTGATTCAAGTCAAAATTCATGACCAATCGGACCCGGGAGCATTTTCGTACAAAATCGGTACGAGTTTTTTTTTTTTTTTTTTTCTTTTCTGAAGAATATTGCATTTCTTTCCTGGACCTGTTAAGGTACTATCTGTAAGTTGTCATGCACACATGCCGACATTTGATTCAAGTCAAAATTCATGACCAATCGGACCCGGGAGCATTTTCGTACAAAATCGGTACGAGTTTTTTTTTTTTTTTTTTCTTTTCTGAAGAATATTGCATTTCTTTCCTGGAACTGTTAAGGTACTATCTGCAAGTTGTCATGCACACATGCCGACTTTTGATTCAAGTCAAAATTCATGACCAATCGGACCCGGGAGCATTTTCGTACAAAATCGGTACGAGTTTTTTTTTTTTTTTTTTTTCTTTTCTGAAGAATATTGCATTTCTTTCCTGGAACTGTTAAGGTACTATCTGCAAGTTGTCATGCACACATGCCGACTTTTGATTCAAGTCAAAATTCATGACCAATCGGACCCGGGGGCATTTTCGTACAAAATCGGTACGAGTTTTTTTTTTTTTTTTTTTTTTCTTTTCTGAAGAATATTGCATTTCTTTCCTGGAACTGTTAAGGTACTATCTGCAAGTTGTCATGCACACATGCCGACATTTGCTTCAAGTCAAAATTCATGACCAATCGGACCCGGGGGCATTTTCGTACAAAATCGGTACGAGTTTTTTTTTTTTTTTTTTCTTTTCTGAAGAATATTGCATTTCTTTCCTGGAACTGTTAAGGTACTATCTGTAAGTTGTCATGCACACATGCCGACATTTGATTCAAGTCAAAATTCATGACCAATCGGACCCGGGAGCATTTTCGTACAAAATCGGTACGAGTTTTTTTTTTTTTTTTTTTTCTTTTCTGAAGAATATTGCATTTCTTTCCTGGAACTGTTAAGGTACTATCTGCAAGTTGTCATGCACACATGCCGACATTTGCTTCAAGTCAAAATTCATGACCAATCGGACCCGGGGGCATTTTCGTACAAAATCGGTACGAGTTTTTTTTTTTTTTTTTTCTTTTCTGAAGAATATTGCATTTCTTTCCTGGAACTGTTAAGGTACTATCTGTAAGTTGTCATGCACACATGCCGACATTTGATTCAAGTCAAAATTCATGACCAATCGGACCCGGGAGCATTTTCGTACAAAATCGGTACGAGTTTTTTTTTTTTTTTTTTTCTTTTCTGAAGAATATTGCATTTCTTTCCTGGACCTGTTAAGGTACTATCTGTAAGTTGTCATGCACACATGCCGACATTTGATTCAAGTCAAAATTCATGACCAATCGGACCCGGGAGCATTTTCGTACAAAATCGGTACGAGTTTTTTTTTTTTTTTTTTCTTTTCTGAAGAATATTGCATTTCTTTCCTGGAACTGTTAAGGTACTATCTGCAAGTTGTCATGCACACATGCCGACTTTTGATTCAAGTCAAAATTCATGACCAATCGGACCCGGGAGCATTTTCGTACAAAATCGGTACGAGTTTTTTTTTTTTTTTTTCTTTTCTGAAGAATATTGCATTTCTTTCCTGGAACTGTTAAGGTACTATCTGCAAGTTGTCATGCACACATGCCGACTTTTGATTCAAGTCAAAATTCATGACCAATCGGACCTGGGGGCATTTTCGTACAAAATCGGTACGAGTTTTTTTTTTTTTTTTTTCTTTTCTGAAGAATATTGCATTTCTTTCCTGGAACTGTTAAGGTACTATCTGTAAGTTGTCATGCACACATGCCGACATTTGATTCAAGTCAAAATTCATGACCAATCGGACCCGGGAGCATTTTCGTACAAAATCGGTACGAGTTTTTTTTTTTTTTTTTTTCTTTTCTGAAGAATATTGCATTTCTTTCCTGGACCTGTTAAGGTACTATCTGTAAGTTGTCATGCACACATGCCGACATTTGATTCAAGTCAAAATTCATGACCAATCGGACCCGGGAGCATTTTCGTACAAAATCGGTACGAGTTTTTTTTTTTTTTTTTTCTTTTCTGAAGAATATTGCATTTCTTTCCTGGACCTGTTAAGGTACTATCTGTAAGTTGTCATGCACACATGCCGACATTTGATTCAAGTCAAAATTCATGACCAATCGGACCCGGGAGCATTTTCGTACAAAATCGGTACGAGTTTTTTTTTTTTTTTTTCTTTTCTGAAGAATATTGCATTTCTTTCCTGGAACTGTTAAGGTACTATCTGCAAGTTGTCATGCACACATGCCGACTTTTGATTCAAGTCAAAATTCATGACCAATCGGACCCGGGAGCATTTTCGTACAAAATCGGTACGAGTTTTTTTTTTTTTTTTTTTTCTTTTCTGAAGAATATTGCATTTCTTTCCTGGACCTGTTAAGGTACTATCTGTAAGTTGTCATGCACACATGCCGACATTTGATTCAAGTCAAAATTCATGACCAATCGGACCCGGGAGCATTTTCGTACAAAATCGGTACGAGTTTTTTTTTTTTTTTTTTCTTTTCTGAAGAATATTGCATTTCTTTCCTGGAACTGTTAAGGTACTATCTGCAAGTTGTCATGCACACATGCCGACTTTTGATTCAAGTCAAAATTCATGACCAATCGGACCCGGGAGCATTTTCGTACAAAATCGGTACGAGTTTTTTTTTTTTTTTTTTTTCTTTTCTGAAGAATATTGCATTTCTTTCCTGGAACTGTTAAGGTACTATCTGCAAGTTGTCATGCACACATGCCGACTTTTGATTCAAGTCAAAATTCATGACCAATCGGACCCGGGGGCATTTTCGTACAAAATCGGTACGAGTTTTTTTTTTTTTTTTTTTTCTTTTCTGAAGAATATTGCATTTCTTTCCTGGAACTGTTAAGGTACTATCTGCAAGTTGTCATGCACACATGCCGACATTTGCTTCAAGTCAAAATTCATGACCAATCGGACCCGGGGGCATTTTCGTACAAAATCGGTACGAGTTTTTTTTTTTTTTTTTTCTTTTCTGAAGAATATTGCATTTCTTTCCTGGAACTGTTAAGGTACTATCTGTAAGTTGTCATGCACACATGCCGACATTTGATTCAAGTCAAAATTCATGACCAATCGGACCCGGGAGCATTTTCGTACAAAATCGGTACGAGTTTTTTTTTTTTTTTTTTTCTTTTCTGAAGAATATTGCATTTCTTTCCTGGACCTGTTAAGGTACTATCTGTAAGTTGTCATGCACACATGCCGACATTTGATTCAAGTCAAAATTCATGACCAATCGGACCCGGGAGCATTTTCGTACAAAATCGGTACGAGTTTTTTTTTTTTTTTTTCTTTTCTGAAGAATATTGCATTTCTTTCCTGGAACTGTTAAGGTACTATCTGCAAGTTGTCATGCACACATGCCGACTTTTGATTCAAGTCAAAATTCATGACCAATCGGACCCGGGAGCATTTTCGTACAAAATCGGTACGAGTTTTTTTTTTTTTTTTTTTTCTTTTCTGAAGAATATTGCATTTCTTTCCTGGAACTGTTAAGGTACTATCTGCAAGTTGTCATGCACACATGCCGACTTTTGATTCAAGTCAAAATTCATGACCAATCGGACCCGGGGGCATTTTCGTACAAAATCGGTACGAGTTTTTTTTTTTTTTTTTTCTTTTCTGAAGAATATTGCATTTCTTTCCTGGAACTGTTAAGGTACTATCTGTAAGTTGTCATGCACACATGCCGACATTTGATTCAAGTCAAAATTCATGACCAATCGGACCCGGGAGCATTTTCGTACAAAATCGGTACGAGTTTTTTTTTTTTTTTTTTCTTTTCTGAAGAATATTGCATTTCTTTCCTGGACCTGTTAAGGTACTATCTGTAAGTTGTCATGCACACATGCCGACATTTGATTCAAGTCAAAATTCATGACCAATCGGACCCGGGAGCATTTTCGTACAAAATCGGTACGAGTTTTTTTTTTTTTTTTTTCTTTTCTGAAGAATATTGCATTTCTTTCCTGGAACTGTTAAGGTACTATCTGCAAGTTGTCATGCACACATGCCGACTTTTGATTCAAGTCAAAATTCATGACCAATCGGACCCGGGAGCATTTTCGTACAAAATCGGTACGAGTTTTTTTTTTTTTTTTTTTTCTTTTCTGAAGAATATTGCATTTCTTTCCTGGAACTGTTAAGGTACTATCTGCAAGTTGTCATGCACACATGCCGACTTTTGATTCAAGTCAAAATTCATGACCAATCGGACCCGGGGGCATTTTCGTACAAAATCGGTACGAGTTTTTTTTTTTTTTTTTTTTCTTTTCTGAAGAATATTGCATTTCTTTCCTGGAACTGTTAAGGTACTATCTGCAAGTTGTCATGCACACATGCCGACATTTGCTTCAAGTCAAAATTCATGACCAATCGGACCCGGGGGCATTTTCGTACAAAATCGGTACGAGTTTTTTTTTTTTTTTTTTTCTTTTCTGAAGAATATTGCATTTCTTTCCTGGACCTGTTAAGGTACTATCTGTAAGTTGTCATGCACACATGCCGACATTTGATTCAAGTCAAAATTCATGACCAATCGGACCCGGGAGCATTTTCGTACAAAATCGGTACGAGTTTTTTTTTTTTTTTTTTCTTTTCTGAAGAATATTGCATTTCTTTCCTGGAACTGTTAAGGTACTATCTGCAAGTTGTCATGCACACATGCCGACTTTTGATTCAAGTCAAAATTCATGACCAATCGGACCCGGGGGCATTTTCGTACAAAATCGGTACGAGTTTTTTTTTTTTTTTTTTTTCTTTTCTGAAGAATATTGCATTTCTTTCCTGGAACTGTTAAGGTACTATCTGCAAGTTGTCATGCACACATGCCGACATTTGCTTCAAGTCAAAATTCATGACCAATCGGACCCGGGGGCATTTTCGTACAAAATCGGTACGAGTTTTTTTTTTTTTTTTTTCTTTTCTGAAGAATATTGCATTTCTTTCCTGGAACTGTTAAGGTACTATCTGTAAGTTGTCATGCACACATGCCGACATTTGATTCAAGTCAAAATTCATGACCAATCGGACCCGGGAGCATTTTCGTACAAAATCGGTACGAGTTTTTTTTTTTTTTTTTTTCTTTTCTGAAGAATATTGCATTTCTTTCCTGGACCTGTTAAGGTACTATCTGTAAGTTGTCATGCACACATGCCGACATTTGATTCAAGTCAAAATTCATGACCAATCGGACCCGGGAGCATTTTCGTACAAAATCGGTACGAGTTTTTTTTTTTTTTTTTCTTTTCTGAAGAATATTGCATTTCTTTCCTGGAACTGTTAAGGTACTATCTGCAAGTTGTCATGCACACATGCCGACTTTTGATTCAAGTCAAAATTCATGACCAATCGGACCCGGGAGCATTTTCGTACAAAATCGGTACGAGTTTTTTTTTTTTTTTTTTTTTCTTTTCTGAAGAATATTGCATTTCTTTCCTGGAACTGTTAAGGTACTATCTGCAAGTTGTCATGCACACATGCCGACTTTTGATTCAAGTCAAAATTCATGACCAATCGGACCCGGGGGCATTTTCGTACAAAATCGGTACGAGTTTTTTTTTTTTTTTTTTTCTTTTCTGAAGAATATTGCATTTCTTTCCTGGAACTGTTAAGGTACTATCTGTAAGTTGTCATGCACACATGCCGACATTTGATTCAAGTCAAAATTCATGACCAATCGGACCCGGGGGCATTTTCGTACAAAATCGGTACGAGTTTTTTTTTTTTTTTTTCTTTTCTGAAGAATATTGCATTTCTTTCCTGGAACTGTTAAGGTACTATCTGCAAGTTGTCATGCACACATGCCGACATTTGCTTCAAGTCAAAATTCATGACCAATCGGACCCGGGGGCATTTTCGTACAAAATCGGTACGAGTTTTTTTTTTTTTTTTTTCTTTTCTGAAGAATATTGCATTTCTTTCCTGGAACTGTTAAGGTACTATCTGTAAGTTGTCATGCACACATGCCGACATTTGATTCAAGTCAAAATTCATGACCAATCGGACCCGGGAGCATTTTCGTACAAAATCGGTACGAGTTTTTTTTTTTTTTTTTTTCTTTTCTGAAGAATATTGCATTTCTTTCCTGGACCTGTTAAGGTACTATCTGTAAGTTGTCATGCACACATGCCGACATTTGATTCAAGTCAAAATTCATGACCAATCGGACCCGGGAGCATTTTCGTACAAAATCGGTACGAGTTTTTTTTTTTTTTTTTCTTTTCTGAAGAATATTGCATTTCTTTCCTGGAACTGTTAAGGTACTATCTGCAAGTTGTCATGCACACATGCCGACTTTTGATTCAAGTCAAAATTCATGACCAATCGGACCCGGGAGCATTTTCGTACAAAATCGGTACGAGTTTTTTTTTTTTTTTTTTTTCTTTTCTGAAGAATATTGCATTTCTTTCCTGGAACTGTTAAGGTACTATCTGCAAGTTGTCATGCACACATGCCGACTTTTGATTCAAGTCAAAATTCATGACCAATCGGACCCGGGGGCATTTTCGTACAAAATCGGTACGAGTTTTTTTTTTTTTTTTTTCTTTTCTGAAGAATATTGCATTTCTTTCCTGGAACTGTTAAGGTACTATCTGTAAGTTGTCATGCACACATGCCGACATTTGATTCAAGTCAAAATTCATGACCAATCGGACCCGGGAGCATTTTCGTACAAAATCGGTACGAGTTTTTTTTTTTTTTTTTTTCTTTTCTGAAGAATATTGCATTTCTTTCCTGGACCTGTTAAGGTACTATCTGTAAGTTGTCATGCACACATGCCGACATTTGATTCAAGTCAAAATTCATGACCAATCGGACCCGGGAGCATTTTCGTACAAAATCGGTACGAGTTTTTTTTTTTTTTTTTTCTTTTCTGAAGAATATTGCATTTCTTTCCTGGAACTGTTAAGGTACTATCTGCAAGTTGTCATGCACACATGCCGACTTTTGATTCAAGTCAAAATTCATGACCAATCGGACCCGGGAGCATTTTCGTACAAAATCGGTACGAGTTTTTTTTTTTTTTTTTTTTCTTTTCTGAAGAATATTGCATTTCTTTCCTGGAACTGTTAAGGTACTATCTGCAAGTTGTCATGCACACATGCCGACTTTTGATTCAAGTCAAAATTCATGACCAATCGGACCCGGGGGCATTTTCGTACAAAATCGGTACGAGTTTTTTTTTTTTTTTTTTTTCTTTTCTGAAGAATATTGCATTTCTTTCCTGGAACTGTTAAGGTACTATCTGCAAGTTGTCATGCACACATGCCGACATTTACTTCAAGTCAAAATTCATGACCAATCGGACCCGGGGGCATTTTCGTACAAAATCGGTACGAGTTTTTTTTTTTTTTTTTTTCTTTTCTGAAGAATATTGCATTTCTTTCCTGGACCTGTTAAGGTACTATCTGTAAGTTGTCATGCACACATGCCGACATTTGATTCAAGTCAAAATTCATGACCAATCGGACCCGGGAGCATTTTCGTACAAAATCGGTACGAGTTTTTTTTTTTTTTTTTTCTTTTCTGAAGAATATTGCATTTCTTTCCTGGAACTGTTAAGGTACTATCTGCAAGTTGTCATGCACACATGCCGACTTTTGATTCAAGTCAAAATTCATGACCAATCGGACCCGGGGGCATTTTCGTACAAAATCGGTACGAGTTTTTTTTTTTTTTTTTTTTCTTTTCTGAAGAATATTGCATTTCTTTCCTGGAACTGTTAAGGTACTATCTGCAAGTTGTCATGCACACATGCCGACATTTGCTTCAAGTCAAAATTCATGACCAATCGGACCCGGGGGCATTTTCGTACAAAATCGGTACGAGTTTTTTTTTTTTTTTTTTCTTTTCTGAAGAATATTGCATTTCTTTCCTGGAACTGTTAAGGTACTATCTGTAAGTTGTCATGCACACATGCCGACATTTGATTCAAGTCAAAATTCATGACCAATCGGACCCGGGAGCATTTTCGTACAAAATCGGTACGAGTTTTTTTTTTTTTTTTTTTCTTTTCTGAAGAATATTGCATTTCTTTCCTGGACCTGTTAAGGTACTATCTGTAAGTTGTCATGCACACATGCCGACATTTGATTCAAGTCAAAATTCATGACCAATCGGACCCGGGAGCATTTTCGTACAAAATCGGTACGAGTTTTTTTTTTTTTTTTTCTTTTCTGAAGAATATTGCATTTCTTTCCTGGAACTGTTAAGGTACTATCTGCAAGTTGTCATGCACACATGCCGACTTTTGATTCAAGTCAAAATTCATGACCAATCGGACCCGGGAGCATTTTCGTACAAAATCGGTACGAGTTTTTTTTTTTTTTTTTTTTTCTTTTCTGAAGAATATTGCATTTCTTTCCTGGAACTGTTAAGGTACTATCTGCAAGTTGTCATGCACACATGCCGACTTTTGATTCAAGTCAAAATTCATGACCAATCGGACCCGGGGGCATTTTCGTACAAAATCGGTACGAGTTTTTTTTTTTTTTTTTTCTTTTCTGAAGAATATTGCATTTCTTTCCTGGAACTGTTAAGGTACTATCTGTAAGTTGTCATGCACACATGCCGACATTTGATTCAAGTCAAAATTCATGACCAATCGGACCCGGGAGCATTTTCGTACAAAATCGGTACGAGTTTTTTTTTTTTTTTTTTTCTTTTCTGAAGAATATTGCATTTCTTTCCTGGACCTGTTAAGGTACTATCTGTAAGTTGTCATGCACACATGCCGACATTTGATTCAAGTCAAAATTCATGACCAATCGGACCCGGGAGCATTTTCGTACAAAATCGGTACGAGTTTTTTTTTTTTTTTTTTCTTTTCTGAAGAATATTGCATTTCTTTCCTGGACCTGTTAAGGTACTATCTGTAAGTTGTCATGCACACATGCCGACATTTGATTCAAGTCAAAATTCATGACCAATCGGACCCGGGAGCATTTTCGTACAAAATCGGTACGAGTTTTTTTTTTTTTTTTTCTTTTCTGAAGAATATTGCATTTCTTTCCTGGAACTGTTAAGGTACTATCTGCAAGTTGTCATGCACACATGCCGACTTTTGATTCAAGTCAAAATTCATGACCAATCGGACCCGGGAGCATTTTCGTACAAAATCGGTACGAGTTTTTTTTTTTTTTTTTTTTTCTTTTCTGAAGAATATTGCATTTCTTTCCTGGAACTGTTAAGGTACTATCTGCAAGTTGTCATGCACACATGCCGACTTTTGATTCAAGTCAAAATTCATGACCAATCGGACCCGGGGGCATTTTCGTACAAAATCGGTACGAGTTTTTTTTTTTTTTTTTTCTTTTCTGAAGAATATTGCATTTCTTTCCTGGAACTGTTAAGGTACTATCTGTAAGTTGTCATGCACACATGCCGACATTTGATTCAAGTCAAAATTCATGACCAATCGGACCCGGGAGCATTTTCGTACAAAATCGGTACGAGTTTTTTTTTTTTTTTTTTTCTTTTCTGAAGAATATTGCATTTCTTTCCTGGACCTGTTAAGGTACTATCTGTAAGTTGTCATGCACACATGCCGACATTTGATTCAAGTCAAAATTCATGACCAATCGGACCCGGGAGCATTTTCGTACAAAATCGGTACGAGTTTTTTTTTTTTTTTTTTCTTTTCTGAAGAATATTGCATTTCTTTCCTGGAACTGTTAAGGTACTATCTGCAAGTTGTCATGCACACATGCCGACTTTTGATTCAAGTCAAAATTCATGACCAATCGGACCCGGGAGCATTTTCGTACAAAATCGGTACGAGTTTTTTTTTTTTTTTTTTTTCTTTTCTGAAGAATATTGCATTTCTTTCCTGGAACTGTTAAGGTACTATCTGCAAGTTGTCATGCACACATGCCGACTTTTGATTCAAGTCAAAATTCATGACCAATCGGACCCGGGGGCATTTTCGTACAAAATCGGTACGAGTTTTTTTTTTTTTTTTTTTTCTTTTCTGAAGAATATTGCATTTCTTTCCTGGAACTGTTAAGGTACTATCTGCAAGTTGTCATGCACACATGCCGACATTTGCTTCAAGTCAAAATTCATGACCAATCGGACCCGGGGGCATTTTCGTACAAAATCGGTACGAGTTTTTTTTTTTTTTTTTTCTTTTCTGAAGAATATTGCATTTCTTTCCTGGAACTGTTAAGGTACTATCTGTAAGTTGTCATGCACACATGCCGACATTTGATTCAAGTCAAAATTCATGACCAATCGGACCCGGGAGCATTTTCGTACAAAATCGGTACGAGTTTTTTTTTTTTTTTTTTTTCTTTTCTGAAGAATATTGCATTTCTTTCCTGGAACTGTTAAGGTACTATCTGCAAGTTGTCATGCACACATGCCGACATTTGCTTCAAGTCAAAATTCATGACCAATCGGACCCGGGGGCATTTTCGTACAAAATCGGTACGAGTTTTTTTTTTTTTTTTTTCTTTTCTGAAGAATATTGCATTTCTTTCCTGGAACTGTTAAGGTACTATCTGTAAGTTGTCATGCACACATGCCGACATTTGATTCAAGTCAAAATTCATGACCAATCGGACCCGGGAGCATTTTCGTACAAAATCGGTACGAGTTTTTTTTTTTTTTTTTTTCTTTTCTGAAGAATATTGCATTTCTTTCCTGGACCTGTTAAGGTACTATCTGTAAGTTGTCATGCACACATGCCGACATTTGATTCAAGTCAAAATTCATGACCAATCGGACCCGGGAGCATTTTCGTACAAAATCGGTACGAGTTTTTTTTTTTTTTTTTTCTTTTCTGAAGAATATTGCATTTCTTTCCTGGAACTGTTAAGGTACTATCTGCAAGTTGTCATGCACACATGCCGACTTTTGATTCAAGTCAAAATTCATGACCAATCGGACCCGGGAGCATTTTCGTACAAAATCGGTACGAGTTTTTTTTTTTTTTTTTCTTTTCTGAAGAATATTGCATTTCTTTCCTGGAACTGTTAAGGTACTATCTGCAAGTTGTCATGCACACATGCCGACTTTTGATTCAAGTCAAAATTCATGACCAATCGGACCTGGGGGCATTTTCGTACAAAATCGGTACGAGTTTTTTTTTTTTTTTTTTCTTTTCTGAAGAATATTGCATTTCTTTCCTGGAACTGTTAAGGTACTATCTGTAAGTTGTCATGCACACATGCCGACATTTGATTCAAGTCAAAATTCATGACCAATCGGACCCGGGAGCATTTTCGTACAAAATCGGTACGAGTTTTTTTTTTTTTTTTTTTCTTTTCTGAAGAATATTGCATTTCTTTCCTGGACCTGTTAAGGTACTATCTGTAAGTTGTCATGCACACATGCCGACATTTGATTCAAGTCAAAATTCATGACCAATCGGACCCGGGAGCATTTTCGTACAAAATCGGTACGAGTTTTTTTTTTTTTTTTTTCTTTTCTGAAGAATATTGCATTTCTTTCCTGGACCTGTTAAGGTACTATCTGTAAGTTGTCATGCACACATGCCGACATTTGATTCAAGTCAAAATTCATGACCAATCGGACCCGGGAGCATTTTCGTACAAAATCGGTACGAGTTTTTTTTTTTTTTTTTCTTTTCTGAAGAATATTGCATTTCTTTCCTGGAACTGTTAAGGTACTATCTGCAAGTTGTCATGCACACATGCCGACTTTTGATTCAAGTCAAAATTCATGACCAATCGGACCCGGGAGCATTTTCGTACAAAATCGGTACGAGTTTTTTTTTTTTTTTTTTTTCTTTTCTGAAGAATATTGCATTTCTTTCCTGGACCTGTTAAGGTACTATCTGTAAGTTGTCATGCACACATGCCGACATTTGATTCAAGTCAAAATTCATGACCAATCGGACCCGGGAGCATTTTCGTACAAAATCGGTACGAGTTTTTTTTTTTTTTTTTTCTTTTCTGAAGAATATTGCATTTCTTTCCTGGAACTGTTAAGGTACTATCTGCAAGTTGTCATGCACACATGCCGACTTTTGATTCAAGTCAAAATTCATGACCAATCGGACCCGGGAGCATTTTCGTACAAAATCGGTACGAGTTTTTTTTTTTTTTTTTTTTCTTTTCTGAAGAATATTGCATTTCTTTCCTGGAACTGTTAAGGTACTATCTGCAAGTTGTCATGCACACATGCCGACTTTTGATTCAAGTCAAAATTCATGACCAATCGGACCCGGGGGCATTTTCGTACAAAATCGGTACGAGTTTTTTTTTTTTTTTTTTTTCTTTTCTGAAGAATATTGCATTTCTTTCCTGGAACTGTTAAGGTACTATCTGCAAGTTGTCATGCACACATGCCGACATTTGCTTCAAGTCAAAATTCATGACCAATCGGACCCGGGGGCATTTTCGTACAAAATCGGTACGAGTTTTTTTTTTTTTTTTTTCTTTTCTGAAGAATATTGCATTTCTTTCCTGGAACTGTTAAGGTACTATCTGTAAGTTGTCATGCACACATGCCGACATTTGATTCAAGTCAAAATTCATGACCAATCGGACCCGGGAGCATTTTCGTACAAAATCGGTACGAGTTTTTTTTTTTTTTTTTTTTCTTTTCTGAAGAATATTGCATTTCTTTCCTGGAACTGTTAAGGTACTATCTGTAAGTTGTCATGCACACATGCCGACATTTGATTCAAGTCAAAATTCATGACCAATCGGACCCGGGGGCATTTTCGTACAAAATCGGTACGAGTTTTTTTTTTTTTTTTTCTTTTCTGAAGAATATTGCATTTCTTTCCTGGAACTGTTAAGGTACTATCTGCAAGTTGTCATGCACACATGCCGACATTTGCTTCAAGTCAAAATTCATGACCAATCGGACCCGGGGGCATTTTCGTACAAAATCGGTACGAGTTTTTTTTTTTTTTTTTTCTTTTCTGAAGAATATTGCATTTCTTTCCTGGAACTGTTAAGGTACTATCTGTAAGTTGTCATGCACACATGCCGACATTTGATTCAAGTCAAAATTCATGACCAATCGGACCCGGGAGCATTTTCGTACAAAATCGGTACGAGTTTTTTTTTTTTTTTTTTTCTTTTCTGAAGAATATTGCATTTCTTTCCTGGACCTGTTAAGGTACTATCTGTAAGTTGTCATGCACACATGCCGACATTTGATTCAAGTCAAAATTCATGACCAATCGGACCCGGGAGCATTTTCGTACAAAATCGGTACGAGTTTTTTTTTTTTTTTTTCTTTTCTGAAGAATATTGCATTTCTTTCCTGGAACTGTTAAGGTACTATCTGCAAGTTGTCATGCACACATGCCGACTTTTGATTCAAGTCAAAATTCATGACCAATCGGACCCGGGAGCATTTTCGTACAAAATCGGTACGAGTTTTTTTTTTTTTTTTTTTTCTTTTCTGAAGAATATTGCATTTCTTTCCTGGAACTGTTAAGGTACTATCTGCAAGTTGTCATGCACACATGCCGACTTTTGATTCAAGTCAAAATTCATGACCAATCGGACCCGGGGGCATTTTCGTACAAAATCGGTACGAGTTTTTTTTTTTTTTTTTTCTTTTCTGAAGAATATTGCATTTCTTTCCTGGAACTGTTAAGGTACTATCTGTAAGTTGTCATGCACACATGCCGACATTTGATTCAAGTCAAAATTCATGACCAATCGGACCCGGGAGCATTTTCGTACAAAATCGGTACGAGTTTTTTTTTTTTTTTTTTTCTTTTCTGAAGAATATTGCATTTCTTTCCTGGACCTGTTAAGGTACTATCTGTAAGTTGTCATGCACACATGCCGACATTTGATTCAAGTCAAAATTCATGACCAATCGGACCCGGGAGCATTTTCGTACAAAATCGGTACGAGTTTTTTTTTTTTTTTTTTCTTTTCTGAAGAATATTGCATTTCTTTCCTGGAACTGTTAAGGTACTATCTGCAAGTTGTCATGCACACATGCCGACTTTTGATTCAAGTCAAAATTCATGACCAATCGGACCCGGGAGCATTTTCGTACAAAATCGGTACGAGTTTTTTTTTTTTTTTTTTTTCTTTTCTGAAGAATATTGCATTTCTTTCCTGGAACTGTTAAGGTACTATCTGCAAGTTGTCATGCACACATGCCGACTTTTGATTCAAGTCAAAATTCATGACCAATCGGACCCGGGGGCATTTTCGTACAAAATCGGTACGAGTTTTTTTTTTTTTTTTTTTTCTTTTCTGAAGAATATTGCATTTCTTTCCTGGAACTGTTAAGGTACTATCTGCAAGTTGTCATGCACACATGCCGACATTTGCTTCAAGTCAAAATTCATGACCAATCGGACCCGGGGGCATTTTCGTACAAAATCGGTACGAGTTTTTTTTTTTTTTTTTTTCTTTTCTGAAGAATATTGCATTTCTTTCCTGGACCTGTTAAGGTACTATCTGTAAGTTGTCATGCACACATGCCGACATTTGATTCAAGTCAAAATTCATGACCAATCGGACCCGGGAGCATTTTCGTACAAAATCGGTACGAGTTTTTTTTTTTTTTTTTTCTTTTCTGAAGAATATTGCATTTCTTTCCTGGAACTGTTAAGGTACTATCTGCAAGTTGTCATGCACACATGCCGACTTTTGATTCAAGTCAAAATTCATGACCAATCGGACCCGGGGGCATTTTCGTACAAAATCGGTACGAGTTTTTTTTTTTTTTTTTTTTCTTTTCTGAAGAATATTGCATTTCTTTCCTGGAACTGTTAAGGTACTATCTGCAAGTTGTCATGCACACATGCCGACATTTGCTTCAAGTCAAAATTCATGACCAATCGGACCCGGGGGCATTTTCGTACAAAATCGGTACGAGTTTTTTTTTTTTTTTTTTCTTTTCTGAAGAATATTGCATTTCTTTCCTGGAACTGTTAAGGTACTATCTGTAAGTTGTCATGCACACATGCCGACATTTGATTCAAGTCAAAATTCATGACCAATCGGACCCGGGAGCATTTTCGTACAAAATCGGTACGAGTTTTTTTTTTTTTTTTTTTCTTTTCTGAAGAATATTGCATTTCTTTCCTGGACCTGTTAAGGTACTATCTGTAAGTTGTCATGCACACATGCCGACATTTGATTCAAGTCAAAATTCATGACCAATCGGACCCGGGAGCATTTTCGTACAAAATCGGTACGAGTTTTTTTTTTTTTTTTTCTTTTCTGAAGAATATTGCATTTCTTTCCTGGAACTGTTAAGGTACTATCTGCAAGTTGTCATGCACACATGCCGACTTTTGATTCAAGTCAAAATTCATGACCAATCGGACCCGGGAGCATTTTCGTACAAAATCGGTACGAGTTTTTTTTTTTTTTTTTTTTTCTTTTCTGAAGAATATTGCATTTCTTTCCTGGAACTGTTAAGGTACTATCTGCAAGTTGTCATGCACACATGCCGACTTTTGATTCAAGTCAAAATTCATGACCAATCGGACCCGGGGGCATTTTCGTACAAAATCGGTACGAGTTTTTTTTTTTTTTTTTTCTTTTCTGAAGAATATTGCATTTCTTTCCTGGAACTGTTAAGGTACTATCTGTAAGTTGTCATGCACACATGCCGACATTTGATTCAAGTCAAAATTCATGACCAATCGGACCCGGGAGCATTTTCGTACAAAATCGGTACGAGTTTTTTTTTTTTTTTTTTTCTTTTCTGAAGAATATTGCATTTCTTTCCTGGACCTGTTAAGGTACTATCTGTAAGTTGTCATGCACACATGCCGACATTTGATTCAAGTCAAAATTCATGACCAATCGGACCCGGGAGCATTTTCGTACAAAATCGGTACGAGTTTTTTTTTTTTTTTTTTCTTTTCTGAAGAATATTGCATTTCTTTCCTGGAACTGTTAAGGTACTATCTGCAAGTTGTCATGCACACATGCCGACTTTTGATTCAAGTCAAAATTCATGACCAATCGGACCCGGGAGCATTTTCGTACAAAATCGGTACGAGTTTTTTTTTTTTTTTTTTTTCTTTTCTGAAGAATATTGCATTTCTTTCCTGGAACTGTTAAGGTACTATCTGCAAGTTGTCATGCACACATGCCGACTTTTGATTCAAGTCAAAATTCATGACCAATCGGACCCGGGGGCATTTTCGTACAAAATCGGTACGAGTTTTTTTTTTTTTTTTTTTTCTTTTCTGAAGAATATTGCATTTCTTTCCTGGAACTGTTAAGGTACTATCTGCAAGTTGTCATGCACACATGCCGACATTTGCTTCAAGTCAAAATTCATGACCAATCGGACCCGGGGGCATTTTCGTACAAAATCGGTACGAGTTTTTTTTTTTTTTTTTCTTTTCTGAAGAATATTGCATTTCTTTCCTGGAACTGTTAAGGTACTATCTGCAAGTTGTCATGCACACATGCCGACATTTGCTTCAAGTCAAAATTCATGACCAATCGGACCCGGGGGCATTTTCGTACAAAATCGGTACGAGTTTTTTTTTTTTTTTTTTCTTTTCTGAAGAATATTGCATTTCTTTCCTGGAACTGTTAAGGTACTATCTGTAAGTTGTCATGCACACATGCCGACATTTGATTCAAGTCAAAATTCATGACCAATCGGACCCGGGAGCATTTTCGTACAAAATCGGTACGAGTTTTTTTTTTTTTTTTTTTCTTTTCTGAAGAATATTGCATTTCTTTCCTGGACCTGTTAAGGTACTATCTGTAAGTTGTCATGCACACATGCCGACATTTGATTCAAGTCAAAATTCATGACCAATCGGACCCGGGAGCATTTTCGTACAAAATCGGTACGAGTTTTTTTTTTTTTTTTTCTTTTCTGAAGAATATTGCATTTCTTTCCTGGAACTGTTAAGGTACTATCTGCAAGTTGTCATGCACACATGCCGACTTTTGATTCAAGTCAAAATTCATGACCAATCGGACCCGGGAGCATTTTCGTACAAAATCGGTACGAGTTTTTTTTTTTTTTTTTTTTTCTTTTCTGAAGAATATTGCATTTCTTTCCTGGAACTGTTAAGGTACTATCTGCAAGTTGTCATGCACACATGCCGACTTTTGATTCAAGTCAAAATTCATGACCAATCGGACCCGGGGGCATTTTCGTACAAAATCGGTACGAGTTTTTTTTTTTTTTTTTTCTTTTCTGAAGAATATTGCATTTCTTTCCTGGAACTGTTAAGGTACTATCTGTAAGTTGTCATGCACACATGCCGACATTTGATTCAAGTCAAAATTCATGACCAATCGGACCCGGGAGCATTTTCGTACAAAATCGGTACGAGTTTTTTTTTTTTTTTTTTTCTTTTCTGAAGAATATTGCATTTCTTTCCTGGACCTGTTAAGGTACTATCTGTAAGTTGTCATGCACACATGCCGACATTTGATTCAAGTCAAAATTCATGACCAATCGGACCCGGGAGCATTTTCGTACAAAATCGGTACGAGTTTTTTTTTTTTTTTTTTCTTTTCTGAAGAATATTGCATTTCTTTCCTGGAACTGTTAAGGTACTATCTGCAAGTTGTCATGCACACATGCCGACTTTTGATTCAAGTCAAAATTCATGACCAATCGGACCCGGGAGCATTTTCGTACAAAATCGGTACGAGTTTTTTTTTTTTTTTTTTTTTCTTTTCTGAAGAATATTGCATTTCTTTCCTGGAACTGTTAAGGTACTATCTGCAAGTTGTCATGCACACATGCCGACTTTTGATTCAAGTCAAAATTCATGACCAATCGGACCCGGGGGCATTTTCGTACAAAATCGGTACGAGTTTTTTTTTTTTTTTTTTTTCTTTTCTGAAGAATATTGCATTTCTTTCCTGGAACTGTTAAGGTACTATCTGCAAGTTGTCATGCACACATGCCGACATTTGCTTCAAGTCAAAATTCATGACCAATCGGACCCGGGGGCATTTTCGTACAAAATCGGTACGAGTTTTTTTTTTTTTTTTTCTTTTCTGAAGAATATTGCATTTCTTTCCTGGAACTGTTAAGGTACTATCTGCAAGTTGTCATGCACACATGCCGACATTTGCTTCAAGTCAAAATTCATGACCAATCGGACCCGGGGGCATTTTCGTACAAAATCGGTACGAGTTTTTTTTTTTTTTTTTTCTTTTCTGAAGAATATTGCATTTCTTTCCTGGAACTGTTAAGGTACTATCTGTAAGTTGTCATGCACACATGCCGACATTTGATTCAAGTCAAAATTCATGACCAATCGGACCCGGGAGCATTTTCGTACAAAATCGGTACGAGTTTTTTTTTTTTTTTTTTTCTTTTCTGAAGAATATTGCATTTCTTTCCTGGACCTGTTAAGGTACTATCTGTAAGTTGTCATGCACACATGCCGACATTTGATTCAAGTCAAAATTCATGACCAATCGGACCCGGGAGCATTTTCGTACAAAATCGGTACGAGTTTTTTTTTTTTTTTTTCTTTTCTGAAGAATATTGCATTTCTTTCCTGGAACTGTTAAGGTACTATCTGCAAGTTGTCATGCACACATGCCGACTTTTGATTCAAGTCAAAATTCATGACCAATCGGACCCGGGAGCATTTTCGTACAAAATCGGTACGAGTTTTTTTTTTTTTTTTTTTTCTTTTCTGAAGAATATTGCATTTCTTTCCTGGAACTGTTAAGGTACTATCTGCAAGTTGTCATGCACACATGCCGACTTTTGATTCAAGTCAAAATTCATGACCAATCGGACCCGGGAGCATTTTCGTACAAAATCGGTACGAGTTTTTTTTTTTTTTTTTTTTCTTTTCTGAAGAATATTGCATTTCTTTCCTGGAACTGTTAAGGTACTATCTGCAAGTTGTCATGCACACATGCCGACTTTTGATTCAAGTCAAAATTCATGACCAATCGGACCCGGGGGCATTTTCGTACAAAATCGGTACGAGTTTTTTTTTTTTTTTTTTCTTTTCTGAAGAATATTGCATTTCTTTCCTGGAACTGTTAAGGTACTATCTGCAAGTTGTCATGCACACATGCCGACTTTTGATTCAAGTCAAAATTCATGACCAATCGGACCCGGGAGCATTTTCGTACAAAATCGGTACGAGTTTTTTTTTTTTTTTTTTTTCTTTTCTGAAGAATATTGCATTTCTTTCCTGGAACTGTTAAGGTACTATCTGCAAGTTGTCATGCACACATGCCGACTTTTGATTCAAGTCAAAATTCATGACCAATCGGACCCGGGGGCATTTTCGTACAAAATCGGTACGAGTTTTTTTTTTTTTTTTTTCTTTTCTGAAGAATATTGCATTTCTTTCCTGGAACTGTTAAGGTACTATCTGTAAGTTGTCATGCACACATGCCGACATTTGATTCAAGTCAAAATTCATGACCAATCGGACCCGGGAGCATTTTCGTACAAAATCGGTACGAGTTTTTTTTTTTTTTTTTTTCTTTTCTGAAGAATATTGCATTTCTTTCCTGGACCTGTTAAGGTACTATCTGTAAGTTGTCATGCACACATGCCGACATTTGATTCAAGTCAAAATTCATGACCAATCGGACCCGGGAGCATTTTCGTACAAAATCGGTACGAGTTTTTTTTTTTTTTTTTTCTTTTCTGAAGAATATTGCATTTCTTTCCTGGAACTGTTAAGGTACTATCTGCAAGTTGTCATGCACACATGCCGACTTTTGATTCAAGTCAAAATTCATGACCAATCGGACCCGGGAGCATTTTCGTACAAAATCGGTACGAGACCAATCGGACCCGGGAGCATTTTCGTACAAAATCGGTACGAGTTTTTTTTTTTTTTTTTTTTTCTTTTCTGAAGAATATTGCATTTCTTTCCTGGAACTGTTAAGGTACTATCTGCAAGTTGTCATGCACACATGCCGACATTTGCTTCAAGTCAAAATTCATGACCAATCGGACCCGGGGGCATTTTCGTACAAAATCGGTACGAGTTTTTTTTTTTTTTTTTTCTTTTCTGAAGAATATTGCATTTCTTTCCTGGACCTGTTAAGGTACTATCTGTAAGTTGTCATGCACACATGCCGACATTTGATTCAAGTCAAAATTCATGACCAATCGGACCCGGGAGCATTTTCGTACAAAATCGGTACGAGTTTTTTTTTTTTTTTTTTTCTTTTCTGAAGAATATTGCATTTCTTTCCTGGAACTGTTAAGGTACTATCTGCAAGTTGTCATGCACACATGCCGACTTTTGATTCAAGTCAAAATTCATGACCAATCGGACCCGGGGGCATTTTCGTACAAAATCGGTACGAGTTTTTTTTTTTTTTTTTTTTTCTTTTCTGAAGAATATTGCATTTCTTTCCTGGAACTGTTAAGGTACTATCTGCAAGTTGTCATGCACACATGCCGACATTTGCTTCAAGTCAAAATTCATGACCAATCGGACCCGGGGGCATTTTCGTACAAAATCGGTACGAGTTTTTTTTTTTTTTTTTTTCTTTTCTGAAGAATATTGCATTTCTTTCCTGGAACTGTTAAGGTACTATCTGTAAGTTGTCATGCACACATGCCGACATTTGATTCAAGTCAAAATTCATGACCAATCGGACCCGGGAGCATTTTCGTACAAAATCGGTACGAGTTTTTTTTTTTTTTTTTTTTCTTTTCTGAAGAATATTGCATTTCTTTCCTGGACCTGTTAAGGTACTATCTGTAAGTTGTCATGCACACATGCCGACATTTGATTCAAGTCAAAATTCATGACCAATCGGACCCGGGAGCATTTTCGTACAAAATCGGTACGAGTTTTTTTTTTTTTTTTTCTTTTCTGAAGAATATTGCATTTCTTTCCTGGAACTGTTAAGGTACTATCTGCAAGTTGTCATGCACACATGCCGACTTTTGATTCAAGTCAAAATTCATGACCAATCGGACCCGGGAGCATTTTCGTACAAAATCGGTACGAGTTTTTTTTTTTTTTTTTTTTTTTCTTTTCTGAAGAATATTGCATTTCTTTCCTGGAACTGTTAAGGTACTATCTGCAAGTTGTCATGCACACATGCCGACTTTTGATTCAAGTCAAAATTCATGACCAATCGGACCCGGGGGGCATTTTCGTACAAAATCGGTACGAGTTTTTTTTTTTTTTTTTTCTTTTCTGAAGAATATTGCATTTCTTTCCTGGAACTGTTAAGGGTACTATCTGTAAGTTGTCATGCACACATGCCGACATTTGATTCAAGTCAAAATTCATGACCAATCGGACCCGGGGAGCATTTTCGTACAAAATCGGTACGAGTTTTTTTTTTTTTTTTTTTCTTTTCTGAAGAATATTGCATTTCTTTCCTGGACCTGTTAAGGTACTATCTGTAAGTTGTCATGCACACATGCCGACATTTGATTCAAGTCAAAATTCATGACCAATCGGACCCGGGAGCATTTTCGTACAAAATCGGTACGAGTTTTTTTTTTTTTTTTTTTCTTTTCTGAAGAATATTGCATTTCTTTCCTGGAACTGTTAAGGTACTATCTGCAAGTTGTCATGCACACATGCCGACTTTTGATTCAAGTCAAAATTCATGACCAATCGGACCCGGGGAGCATTTTCGTACAAAATCGGTACGAGTTTTTTTTTTTTTTTTTTTTTTCTTTTCTGAAGAATATTGCATTTCTTTCCTGGAACTGTTAAGGTACTATCTGCAAGTTGTCATGCACACATGCCGACTTTTGATTCAAGTCAAAATTCATGACCAATCGGACCCGGGGGCATTTTCGTACAAAATCGGTACGAGTTTTTTTTTTTTTTTTTTTTCTTTTCTGAAGAATATTGCATTTCTTTCCTGGAACTGTTAAGGTACTATCTGCAAGTTGTCATGCACACATGCCGACATTTGCTTCAAGTCAAAATTCATGACCAATCGGACCGGGGGCATTTTCGTACAAAATCGGTACGAGTTTTTTTTTTTTTTTTTCTTTTCTGAAGAATATTGCATTTCTTTCCTGGAACTGTTAAGGTACTATCTGCAAGTTGTCATGCACACATGCCGACATTTGCTTCAAGTCAAAAATTCATGACCAATCGGACCCGGGGGCATTTTCGTACAAAATCGGTACGAGTTTTTTTTTTTTTTTTTTTCTTTTCTGAAGAATATTGCATTTCTTTCCTGGAACTGTTAAGGTACTATCTGTAAGTTGTCATGCACACATGCCGACATTTGATTCAAGTCAAAATTCATGACCAATCGGACCCGGGAGCATTTTCGTACAAAATCGGTACGAGTTTTTTTTTTTTTTTTTTTCTTTTCTGAAGAATATTGCATTTCTTTCCTGGACCTGTTAAGGTACTATCTGTAAGTTGTCATGCACACATGCCGACATTTGATTCAAGTCAAAATTCATGACCAATCGGACCCGGGAGCATTTTCGTACAAAATCGGTACGAGTTTTTTTTTTTTTTTTTCTTTTCTGAAGAATATTGCATTTCTTTCCTGGAACTGTTAAGGTACTATCTGCAAGTTGTCATGCACACATGCCGACTTTTGATTCAAGTCAAAATTCATGACCAATCGGACCCGGGAGCATTTTCGTACAAAATCGGTACGAGTTTTTTTTTTTTTTTTTTTTCTTTTCTGAAGAATATTGCATTTCTTTCCTGGAACTGTTAAGGTACTATCTGCAAGTTGTCATGCACACATGCCGACTTTTGATTCAAGTCAAAATTCATGACCAATCGGACCCGGGGGCATTTTCGTACAAAATCGGTACGAGTTTTTTTTTTTTTTTTTTTCTTTTCTGAAGAATATTGCATTTCTTTCCTGGAACTGTTAAGGTACTATCTGTAAGTTGTCATGCACACATGCCGACATTTGATTCAAGTCAAAATTCATGACCAATCGGACCCGGGAGCATTTTCGTACAAAATCGGTACGAGTTTTTTTTTTTTTTTTTTTTCTTTTCTGAAGAATATTGCATTTCTTTCCTGGACCTGTTAAGGTACTATCTGTAAGTTGTCATGCACACATGCCGACATTTGATTCAAGTCAAAATTCATGACCAATCGGACCCGGGAGCATTTTCGTACAAAATCGGTACGAGTTTTTTTTTTTTTTTTTCTTTTCTGAAGAATATTGCATTTCTTTCCTGGAACTGTTAAGGTACTATCTGCAAGTTGTCATGCACACATGCCGACTTTTGATTCAAGTCAAAATTCATGACCAATCGGACCCGGGAGCATTTTCGTACAAAATCGGTACGAGTTTTTTTTTTTTTTTTTTTTTTCTTTTCTGAAGAATATTGCATTTCTTTCCTGGAACTGTTAAGGTACTATCTGCAAGTTGT
Source organism: Quercus engelmannii (assembly GCA_029955605.1). NCBI lineage: Eukaryota > Viridiplantae > Streptophyta > Magnoliopsida > Fagales > Fagaceae > Quercus > Quercus engelmannii. Next base: position 549 of record JARPSG010000049.1, on the reverse strand, counting down.
CATGCACACATGCCGACTTTTGATTCAAGTCAAAATTCATGACCAATCGGACCCGGGGGGCATTTTCGTACAAAATCGGTACGAGTTTTTTTTTTTTTTTTTTTTCTTTTCTGAAGAATATTGCATTTCTTTCCTGGAAACTGTTAAGGTACTATCTGCAAGTTGTCATGCACACATGCCGACATTTGCTTCAAGTCAAAATTCATGACCAATCGGACCCGGGGGCATTTTCGTACAAAATCGGTACGAGTTTTTTTTTTTTTTTTTTTTTCTTTTCTGAAGAATATTGCATTTCTTTCCCTGGACCTGTTAAGGTACTATCTGTAAGTTGTCATGCACACATGCCGACATTTGATTCAAGTCAAAATTCATGACCAATCGGACCCGGGAGCATTTTCGTACAAAATCGGTACGAGTTTTTTTTTTTTTTTTTTCTTTTCTGAAGAATATTGCATTTCTTTCCTGGAACTGTTAAGGTACTATCTGCAAGTTGTCATGCACACATGCCGACATTTGCTTCAAGTCAAAATTCATGACCAATCGGACCCG